>PXIH01S0032448.1:16278-26524 GCA_003024985.2 Euperipatoides rowelli
TATCCAGGGTTGATACGCGGTTCAACCGCGGATGAAATTACTGTCCATGCGAATGGGGCTTTAATCTGTCTTTTCTAAACTTTATAAAACGTAGACTAGTTGAAAATAGCATTAATGCACTTTAAATTCTTTTAGACTACTATTTACCAAAATAAACCCATTGAAGAATAATTCATAGGTTCTATTATAACCTAAATAAGTTATAATTCCTTGTGGACAATTTGTCTAGACCACATAACAGTTCTTTCTTTCTCTTTGATATACAATGTTAATTAAAAAAAAGTAGGTAATGTTTACACTAAACCATAATGTTAAGGTTTTTTTTTTTTAATAATCTATCTTCATTTATGATTTGAACAAATAATACAAATAAATGATATTAACATTTGAAATGGTGAATGAATGAATTCTAAGAATTTACTTTTACCCTTGGTCATTTTCCAATCACCATAATTTTAAGCTTGTAAATAATTTATAATGCATTATAAAGGTGAATCAAGATTATTTTTCTAATAATTAATTTTCAATGGCAAGTGTTAAAAAAAAAATTCCACCCCACACTCCATGTTTTAAATGTAGTTTTATTTATTATGTATTTAAAGTTGAAAGGAAAGCTTTAGAACAATCTCATTAAGGTAAGCACACAGTGGCGATAAATCTCTGCAAATTAAATCTCTGCCGATATATTTTCAGTGAGGGGTAATTCACAAGAGAAATTTGACACACACGCACAACAGATAATTTACTTGGAAATATTAAGATTTTAGTGAAAGTGTTGGTTTGATGTTTAGTGTTTGCTGTATCCTTGTCAAACTTATTTAAATTCAATGGATAGTGTTAATGCTTGTTGATGAAAAGAAAATGACTATGAGATATTGATGCATAAAATCATCCTGAAAAAAAAAATTCTATCAAAATCGGTTTCCAAAAGAAATGATTTGTATGTTTGTGTATAAATTAAGCCAGTAGTAAAAGTCCGAAAGTAAGAAGAGTCATTGTGGTGTATCTGTGAGATACATGTGTATATTTTCCCATTTCTCACTACTTAATCTTTGCAGATCAACTAAATATGACAAAATAATTGCAACTTTGATAACTACAGTATATATCTTAAACGATAGTTTGATACAATGTCTAGTTTTTACCCCAATACTTAATCAGTGGGAAAAAGTGTGGTAAAAAGTTAAATTAATAGTTACGGTATTTGATAGATACATATCTTATAAAAAAAATATGAATAATGACCCTTGTAGACAAAAAAAAATGCATTGCATATAGTAATATTTTGCTTCAATAAATAAATAAATGTTAGAAAACATAAATATTAATGAAAATAACATTAATATTTATTTAAAAAAAACCTATGTGAGTCATCGCAGTGTATCTGACAGGTAAAATCACAGGAAATCAAGGTAAATCTTGCAGTTACAACACCATCTAGTTGACCGATGAAAAAAACTTTAATTTAGGCAATTATAGGATTGTACAATATGCTAGCACTATGTGTTAGCTAGAATGACACAATTGAAGACGGTTATGTATCTCGGAGATACATATCTCAGAGATACCGTGATGACTGTGATGACTATCGGGTTAAATGCATAACAAATATTTTTTATGAATATAACTTTCATAAATTATGGTGCTTTGCATTGCTGGTGATTGATTGCAATTTAATTCTTGAAGACAAATTCTCAAAACGTAGATTAGTGGTCTACTTTTGTGATTTATGGGAGAATTTTTTTTCACGTAAGTTTTCTCTTTGGAATGTTTGACAGACACAAGAGAATTTATCACCAGTATATGATCACCTTTATTAACAGCAATGGGAGAATTTCAATGATACTTAGGCAAATAATATAGTTTTGAATATCAATTGACGAACCGTTGGATGTTGGCATTTGATCACATTCAGATCAAAATATATAAATTTTCATTTATTCGATTTGTTTGGTTTTAATTCTTTATTTTTTTTAATGTCACATTTAAATATATTTAGAATGAAATTTACAATTTAAAAAATTGGAATAATAATCAACAAATATTTAATTCTAGACTTAAAACAATCATTGATATGTAAATAATGTATTTGTAAGATACTTATTTCTGCAAATAATAGCATTCATTCCATATTTAAGGATAAGGATTTAAAGTATTTATATTTTCAAAATTTAGATTAAACAATCCAAACTATAGAATTTATGAAATTTATAGAATTTATGAAATAATTATTTAGCATTTTGTATAATTTATTAATAATACTGTTGAAAATATGAATTAGGCATTTTTTTTATGGGACTCTTTGAAATTTAAAAACTTTTTCAATTTTGTTCAGTATTTTTTTTTTATATATAATTTGTGCATCATTGCTGTATAAATTTCATCAATTTAATTTAATAGTATTAAATACCATACTTTAATCAAGAATCAATTTTAGGAAAATATCAAATTTAAAATTTACCATTTTGCTATAAAATGCTTTCAAACATTTAGTGTTTTAAAGCATTTTATTCCAATAAAGCAATTTATAGATAAAGATTTGTGAAGGAGTAGGCCAATATTAAGTGACATTTGTTTATATGAGCAAAAGAAATTAACTCATTAAAGTTCTTCAATATCAAAATGTAATGAGCCAAATAAAGCAAGATATTAATGTTTTATTTTTATGTAATTGATATCTGTAATGATATTTCAAATATTCTGTGTTTGTAGATCTGATGTTTCCTTTTCATTGGCCTTCATTCATTTAGATAATATTTGCCCACTAAAAGCTAAAATGTTTACCTAGACCTAGTTTATGTGTATGCAGATCAGGAGACTTTTAATTGTTTTTAATAAATATGATTTATGCAAAACAACACTGAAAATCAGTAATCAGCAGTGTTGGTTCGGACAGGTCAGCTAGTCAGCGAAGACCTAGGGGGGCAGAAGGCCCAATGGAATTTTTTTAATGTAATTAACTTTTTAAAAAATGTTATTATGACAGCAGGGCCCCCAAATTAGAGAAGAGGGTTAGATGGATATGTAGGGCCAAGGGGCCTGTGTATGAACAACCTCCATAACAAACAACATATTTATGACCATGGCTGACAAGATGGTTGGGGCATGTAAGTTAGGTAAAGGGGAACACGGGAACCGCAGGATCATCAAAGGGAAACAAAATGTCCCTACAAAAAAAAAAGCTTATTAAACCAATAAAAAGGCAACAAAACATCCATACAATTTTTAAAAAAAAAGTTAAACTCTCACAGCTAGGGGCCCTTTAAACAAAAATTCTTATCAAAAATATAATTATTTTAATTAATTTAAGGGGGGAGGGTTCCTTGACAATTCTCAGCCAAGGGCCCAAATGGCCGCCCGACTAACACTGGTAAGTAGTATTAAATGCAAATAAGTTATTGAATATATTTGTTCTCTGTGAGTTCATTATTGATGCTATAACTTATTTTGAAGTTAAAATAATATAATACACTATACATTATATTCAATACAGTTATGTATTTATGTCCCATCCTTGTGGTCCAGTCTGCAGCAATGCAGGTTGAAAGCGAGGGTGAAGACATAAACTGAGATATTCGACGGTTATGGAACAGATTTTTTACTGACTCTTAACACCCTGCCAGGATTATTTAACCAAGTACACTGGCTCACTTAAGAACCCGTAGTAGAATATAAATTAATATCTGTAATAAATAATAAATTAAATGCATTACTATTGATTAAAATGAAGATTACCTGCTTATGGCGGCTAACTTTATTTTTATAAAATAACAATTTAGCTTAAAGTAAATTGTCAAACCTATTTTTAACTTTATCAATTTAGTTTTATTTTTCAAAAAAAATGTAATTGTTTAATACGAATGAAGAATGAACACGTCATCTATTACATCATCTTAAAGAGAAATCAAAGCAAACATAGCTGGTGTTGGATTTGATTTCTATTAGTTGATGCATCTTTTATAGAATTTATAAAACTTAGATTTTAATACCTTTTAAAATGATATAAGAAAATTTTTATGAATTAAACATATTAAAATAAGGTTGAAATTAGCATTTATAATACACTTTAAATTTTGAAATTATTGTCTTGAAGCATATGAACCATTTTTAAACAATCTCAATTCACAGTCAATAGTGCACATTACACATTTTGATTGTTAAAGAAAAGACAGGTTTTTCAGCATATAATAGAATATTCAACTTAAACCAAAAACTAAAGGTTTTGATGATTGCTGTATAATAACAATATACAGTAAGCTAAAAAAAAAATTTAATAAATTTTTAAAATCAAACTTGATTAAATAATAAAAGTCTAATGAAGGTGATTAAAAAGCTCATTCTTCTTTACATTGTGTTTCCAATAACTTATCTGTATTGAATACTTATTATTGCTTTCCCCCAATACAATGTTGCCTTGCATAAATGCTTTTGAACTACATACACATTAAGAGGTCTAGGTAAACATTTAAACTTTTATTGGGCCAAAACTTTCTATTGCCTTAAATATATTTTATTATATATTCTTTATAGACCTTAGAGAAACTTATCAGCATTTTTATTCCATTTTCATAATCATCTAATATAATAAAAGGCCAGTTTGGTCAAGATGTCTGTCGCGCTGCTCTCGGATACAGCGACATCTATGGATAGAAAATAGAGCAAACACATCTTTGGGTGTCACCGGCTTGCCGAAGAAGTTTTCACTCTATTTTCTGTCCATAGATATCACTGTATCCGTTATTTTTATGGGCTTTTAAACTAGTGAATATATTAAATTGTCAAAGTGAATGAAGGCTGATGAAGAGGAAACATCCTAATAAAGAATAGAAATTCAAAAGATGCAGATGATAACAGGTTTAGTCATCATTTACTATGTTTGTTTGACTTCTACATTTTGTGGTTATAATTCATTAATACAGTATGTCCACCAATATAAATTTGTCGGTACTTACTGTATAATATTAAAGTGTAATCCACATAATTCTGATTAAGGATTAGTGTAATCTTAAGGCAGGCCATATTCTAACCTTAAGATTACACTGACTCTTTATCAGAATTATGTGGCTCACACTTTAATATTATAAGTATTGACAAATTTATATTGGTGGGCATATAACAGACTCTAACCCATTTTGTATTTATATTTCTATATTTTTAAGCAAAGTAATTTAAAGCAGGGATAATTCAATTTTAAGTTAATTATTTAACTTACCCTGATGATATACATTATCATTAGGTATTTTTTTTTTTTTTTTTTTTTTGCTGAGCAAGAGTAAACAAACCAAATCATGGCTTCCAATAATTAATCAACTTAAAATACATGAATATTAATTAATTTAACAAATGTTTTCACAAAAAGATTAATCTTACAAAAATGTTTTGATATTATGTTAAATCGTTAATGAAGATAGATTTCTGTATTTTTTTTATTTATTAATTTACATTTGTACATAAAATATTTAAATAATTCATTAAATTCATAAAGTTACAGTTTATAGGAATTTGTGTAAATATATTATTATATAAAAGCAGAAATCGTGTTAACCTTTCTTACTTACAGTCTGTAGATAATGAAAATGTTCTATGCACATGATCTCTTCATCTGAATCAATCAAAAACGATTAACTCATTTTCAGGATTTTTATTTTATATTTGTTTTCATGCATTTGAGAAACTAGCTTAAAGCACAGTTTCATCAATCTTTGTTGCATGTGTAAACATTTAGTCTGTAAATTATTATTATTTTTCCTTTAGCTTTCAAAGGTTTCATCTTGGCTAACGGATCATCTCATTTGACGTGAGACTTAATCCAGTTTCAGCTTTTTTTTTTTTTTTCTATTTAAATGTAAAAATCTATTTTCATATGGTTTTCAAGAAGAAAAATAAAATCAATGCAAGTCTATAAATCCCAATTACATTTGTCTTTGTGCTGTGATGGCCCACATAACTATATAGGAAATTTTTGTATAATTATTATGTGAAAAGACAATAAAAATGTTCTTTATGTATAAAACAATTTTATTTACTTTTTTTTAATTGTATTTTTTGTTGTTATTGCTTTAAAAGTTATAAAATAAATATTCTTGTATTTTTAAATAATTGTTAAAATGAAACATCATGAATTTATATGTCATTAAAAACACAACACATTGTTGACTATTGTTATGTACAGTATTTACATACAGCAGAATTGTGCAATGATATTATCCTGCACATAATTGTCATGCACATGCATAGGTCATGTATAGTTTATTCCAGAACCATTGTATTGTTATATTTTAGATTTTGATCAGTCCTATAATGAATGGTATTCCAACTTATCCTCTCAACACTTGGTTTAATGTACAAATAAATGTTAATATTCTTTAGTTAGAATATTTTAGCTTTATTCTGATACATAACTATTTTATTCAGAAAATCTATACACAATTTTAATTCTAAAACAGACATGGGCGAAACTGCAGAATTCTCCAGCAAGGCTTATTAGTAGTTTGATCGAGTAATCAAGTGTGAAAGAATATTTGTTAAGTTGTTAATAGGCTATATTTTCTTATTAGAGGCCTCTTAGCAATTGCTATAAAGCCTATATAATAAGTGTAGTCTATTAACATCTGGTACAAATAACCTGAGGTGCAAGGTTACATGACCAAATGCATATAAGCATACCTATCGGCGAACAATATGTTCGTTTTGACGGGTATATTACCGGGAAGGTTTAATCTTCTGATACATTTATCAGAAAATCTATCTTTCTTGGAAAATCATGATCCCGGTAAATGTTAGCAGGCTAATTATTAAGCGAATTTAATGATGAGACATTATGACCAAGTACTTACCTATATTTTAAAAATCGAAATTCAGATAATGGTTTATAGTATTATATGCATTTTGGTAGAATTTATTCAATAGACAGAGTTTAAATTTTTTATACTTATAAATAAAATCATTAAATAAAAATTATTAATCTTAAATGATAATTAGCTCCGCTGATATCAGGTAAAGTCTCGAGAAACAGACAGGACCGTAATTCTAGTTTTTTTTTTTTTTAATTTTTACATGAAATGAATGACGATTTTAGAATGTCAGTTGGTCTTCTTATAGAAGAATTTTGGCCTTTCCAAAAGGTAATGTTATCAAGGATTCTAGTTTTTTTTTTTTTTTTTTTTTACANAAAATTGCGATTTTAGAATTTGTTTGTCTTCTTATAGGCCTATATGAATTTTTGCCCTTCCAAAAGTGCATGATATCGACAATTCTAGTTTTTTGTTTTTTATCATTTTTACATGAAATTACGATTTTAGAATGTCAGTTTGTCTTCTTATAGAAGAAATTTGGCCCTTCCAAAAGGTAATGATATCAAGGATTTTAGTTTTTTTTTTTTTTTTTTTTACACAAAATTGCGATTTTGGAATATCAGTTTGTCTTCTTATATATGAATTTTGGCCCTTCCAAAAGTGCATGATATCGATGATTCTAGTTTGTTCTTTTTATCATTTTTACACGAAATTACAATTTTAGAATTTCAGTTTGTCTTCTTATAGAAGAAATTTGGCCTTTCAAAAAGTGCATGATATCGAGGATTCTAGTTTTTTTTTTCATTTTAACATGAATTTACGATTTTAGAATGTCAGTTTGTCTTCTTATAGAAGAATTTTTGCCCTACCAAAAGTGCATGATATCGACGATTCTAGTTTTTTTAAAAAAAATTGCTATTTTAGAATCTCAGGTGGTCTTCTTATAGAAGAATTTTGGCCATTCAAAAAGTGCATGATATCGAGGATTCTAGCTTTTTATTTTTTATTTTTACACAAAATTACGATTTTAGAATGTCAGCTTGTCTTCTTATAGAAGAATTTTGGAGGTGCGAAAACTGCATGATATCGCCATTTTTTTTTTGTTCATTTTAACATAATATTCAGATTTAATAATGTGATTATAAGGTTTTTAATAGCTTATACGATCTTGAAGGATGAAGGGTGCATCTTCTGTTTAGAAGATGATCCCTTCATCCTTCCAGATCACCCAAATAGCATATAATTATATATATTTTCTATATAAGCTGACATTTTGGCGGCGGAACTATTTTAATGAAATAGGATCAATTTTATAATGAGATTATAGAGTTTTTAATTGCTTATACGATCTTGAAGGATGAGGGTAGAACTTCTATATAGAATATGCTACCTTCAGCCTTTCAGATCCTCCAAATAGCATCTAATTATATATATTTTCTTAGGAATCTCTAAATTCAAAATAATACTCCAAAAATTATTCTCCAGCAAAGCTAATTACATTAATATGATTAAAAAATAGTACTGTAGATGTGTTGTAAAAAAAAAATCCAAATAAATTAAACATATCTATTTTTATAATTTTCATATTTTAACCAATTATTTTAAATGTATGAATTTAAATAGTAAGTAATATGAATATTTTTAAAACAATTGTTCAATTTTATAATGTTTATAACAATGGTAAAGCATTGCTGGAGAATAATGCAGGTTGGCCCAGAAGTGGTTATGTGAAAATCTGGATCCCCTACACAGTACTCCTTACAGTCTCGAAAAATTTGGAACTACCTTTATCAACTAAAAGCAAAATATAAATCCATTAAAACTGTTTAATAAATTCAGTCAATTAGACTATATGGAGAGAACAATTAGAGCATAAGGAGGGAGAGCTCTGAAGGTATGTTTTGAACTCCCTCTTTTTTTTTTTACTTTAACATATTATTATTATTAAATTTGTTTATTACTATTAAAAAAACATAAATATAAACAGGAATTTAACTTTCGATACTTATAGTCATTAGACCCTGAGAATGTATGGCTATTTACAAAAATTATTATTATTATTGCCTTATTAATCAAAAACTAATACTAAAAAAATAAACAAAAGTTCAACTAAATAACCCCATCTCCAAATTGACTACCTCTATCATTTAGGAATTGGTAAAAGTTTATACCTTTCAGTTCTACATTTAGGAGCACACAACCTAGAAGCATTTCTAATAGCTCTACCTGTCTGCTCAAGTTTAGTTTTGGGCTTTACAACTGAGTAAGTAGATAGGAATTTGGCAGAAAACTTTTTAAATAAAGATTTCCTTCTATTTTCTAATGCTCAAGTCCCAGAAACAACAGGAACTTTTCATAATTCTCATATTTACTTCCCAATATAACCCTGGTAACTCTTCTTTGAACAGATTCCAATTCTCTAATTTGTGATTTAGTGTTCGAGTTAAACCACACTACACAGCAGTATTCCAGACTAGATCTTATATAGGTGTAATAAACCTTAGTCAACAGCACTTCTTTCATTCCAACATTTCTCAGCCTATACAGCATGTATATTTGTTATTAGTCTTAAAGACAGTTGAGTCAATATGAGAGTCCCATTTGAGATTAGCTTGAACGATAATTCCTATAGTTTTACATTGACTAACTCGTCAACAAATCGGAACCAATCCTTAATTCAAACTCACGTATAGACTGGTTATATTTTATTAATTACTTCTATCAAGAGTCTATGAGAACAAGCTCTTCCTCCTCAATGTATATTCAATTATTTAATTTATATGTGGAACTTTATTAAATTTAGACAACCATTTTTTATTGTTTAGTATGTTATTTTTTAAGCAAACACCACAAGCTTAAAAAAATTATTAGGAGAAAAGCGTATTTAACTTTCGAGATTTCCTAAAACAGGTGTTCTCAAACTTTTGGAATGTTGTACCACTTAAATAACCTGCTAAAAATTAATGTACCACCCTGTGCATGTTTTGTAATTCGGAATTTGTGCAGCCAAGAGTATGTGTTTATGATCAGATGACGAGCAGAATAAAATAAACAATCTTGTCAAAAAAAAATCATAATTTTATTGTATTGATTATTTCACCTAAGATATTATTTACTTTTATTCAATGTTCATTTTCATCTTAAACACGTCGTTCATTTAAAAATTTAAAATGTAATATAAAATGCACTAAATATGGTACATCGTAACTTAACTAACCGCACAATGATTAATCATTATGGACATCAACTTAGTGATATCTAAGTGCAAATAATGCATTTTATATCAAGAGAAAATACTGATTCGTAATACATTGGATATTTGTATATGAATTTTTGTTGTATCTCTGTGTAACACGTGAAACAACATAATGTACCACTAGTGGTACATGTACCACTAGTGGTACCGTTACCACAGTTTGACAATCCTTGGCATAAATCATTAATCAGGTTTA
>PXIH01S0032483.1:3675-17906 GCA_003024985.2 Euperipatoides rowelli
ATTCCTGTTGATAACCTAAAGTAGTTTAGAAAATAATTTCTGTTAGAGGGCCCCATATCCTAAAGTGCCATGGGCCCCCACTTGGCTAAAGACGGGCCCTGGGCCTCGGGACTGGAAATCCAGGTGGGGCCCTTAAATATTTTTAATAAGCTTCTCCTTGTTCGTGAAGATTTGATAAACTTTTTTTTATTTTTTGGTTGTATGTACGTTACATCTTTGACAGATCTGTGAGTCCCTTGTCCAGGCCTTGGGCGTGAAGATTTAATAAGCTTTTTATTTATTTTTTGTATGGCCGTTTTGTTGACCTCTGCTTGTCCACACCTATGGGTCCCCCCTTCTCATCATCCCTGGTCATAACTATGTAGTTTCTTAAGGAGTTTCTTCATACATGGTGGCCCCCTTGGATCAAGGCCCCAGGCTACAGCTGTATGTGAGGGCCCTGCGTACTAGCGTACACTTTCTAAAAAAAAAAAAAAATTCCTTAAAAATTAATTTAAGTTTTTATCAATTTTACTTAGAGATTTCATTGTAAATTCTTTCATGTACTCTTTGATAGATACAGTAGACTAGCAAATAAGCCCATTACACGGGCATCAACCATTTTTTTTTTGTTTAAGCCCTTTTTATGTAAGAGAAACCACCACTTAAAGTTTCTAAATATAGTTCCTGTGCCGATCTTTTAAGCCCGTTAACCCTTTTTTTTTTTTTTTGGTTTTTATATCACAGTGATCTAAGATAATAAAAAAAATAATTTCGAATAAGCCTGTTAGATGGCGCTGTTACAGGCTTCGGAACACGCTATTCCAATTAGTATGATGTTTAGTAAAAGAAATTGTCCATATCCAGTGACGTAACAATGATTGTCTCTTTGTTATACCTATATCCAGAGATGTATGCATACGTCAAATTATTTATTGTAATAATTCTGAAAATGACTTTTTTTTTAATTGGTCCTAAAGCATAATTTTATTTAATCGCAAAGATAAAAGAGGAGAACCACAAAATTTCAATCAATCAATACATTGACCTTTCTGGAATCCACAGCAATTTCTGTATTTACAATTTGTTTTTCTTGAGCATTTTCTAAAATGGGGAATATAACTGTATCCACGTTTTAGTGAATGTGAGCTGTATAAAGTTTGTCTTTCAGTCACAGGGAATTATGATTTTCCTTGTAATGAAACTTAAAATCGAAAGGGTTAAATAGTAAACTTATAGCTGCTTGCTTTAAATTTTAAATTTTTTTTTAAAAAAAATTTGTTTTTCTCCAAAAGTTTCAAAGTTTAAGAATATTTGAGAGCCTTGAACACTTCTTATGCTTCATTTATACAAAAATGAAAAGGAAATGAGGCTAGTAGGAGCTAAAATGGTCACACACAAAAAAAAATTCTGCTCTCTGATGGTGAAAAAATATATATATATGCCGCCATTGTGTGAAGAAAAGAATTCATATCTTTTATGAAATATCTAAAGAAAGAAAAGCAATATATTGAAGAATCTCATTAAAAAGAGAATGAACTGTAGGTCTGATCTCTAGCTGACCTAAACAAGAATCATTGCAATGACTTGGAGTTAATGTCACCACATAGAGAGGCATCCAGCCATAATATCAGCAGGCTATCTGGCTCTAATTGCAATAAAGATGGAAATAGGAAAAATTAAAGAGAAATTATTTTGGATAATTAATGGCATCTGGGTTGAAGATGAACTGTTTTCTGCTGCAAGCCTTTATAATAATCATTAACTGATAAATGTTCACAAATCAATCAATACTGGAATTCAGATATTGACAACACCGAGAAAATGTTGGGTGGGAAAAATCTGAAATAATTGCGAAAATAAACTGGATAAACAAGCCATAGACTGTTAAGAATTTAATTTTAAAATATATAATTTATTACTTCTCAAGCAGTGTGTGCAAATTTTAGTGATGTGTGTGTGGAAGGGGGGGGGGGGCACTAAGAGAGATATTTTTTTTAATATCTATTATTGTAGATGTAAACTAATTCAAATTTTTAACTGAAACATTAAACAGTGTAATTGCAAATATATAAAATAAAGTAGACATTTAAAAAACAAATCAAATAATGCAACATAATTAGGGAACCCAGATTTAAACAAATAAAAATAAGAACAATCTGGTTTGAGGGGGGGGGGGGGGGTTCAGTTACCATTAGCTGTTAGCAGTTTAAATGTTCAATTTTTTTATTTATTAATTACTGTATATTAAAAAACAAATTTTCTCTGTGTATATATCTGTCATTCCGAACTCTTTAAATTGTATTTACTCCCCAATGTTTTGTTCAATTAAGTTCAAATTTGTGTTACACTAGAAGTCAAAAATATGTATATAAAAAATCAAGGTCCCAGGTGGTCACATGGGGGTGGTAGGGGGGGCCCCAAAAATCTAAATTTGTTTAAATGCTCCGATTAATTTCAAATTTGAAATTTGTGTTACCCTAGGGATCTACAATCACATGGGGGGGGGGGGGGGGCTAGGAGGGCCCAATTGAATTCCGTCATTTTAGACAATGAAAATAGAATTACCCAATAGTTCCAAACATGACACAAAAATCTGGGCCAAAAAAAAATTAACGTTAATTTTGACGGGTTTCCACTAGTTTTTAATTATATACGGAGTATCGTGCGACATGCATAACAGTAAACAAGTCCTAATATGAGTATGGAAGCTTAGATTCTAGCCACCATACTAACAGTTTATTGCTTTCTTTTCCTTCAATCGGGAATTCATGTTTTAGAGCTACTTTTATAAATTTTTTAAGGCTTTAATTTGCACTTTGAAAAGAATAAACCCACAAACAGTGTAGAAGGTTAAAGTTAAAAAATAATGTATTCTATTCAAACATTCTTTTATAAATTTTTGAAATAAGGGATAATCAATATCAAAATACGGGACAATTTAACATTCTAACAACACTTGTCAGGACAAGGGGACATATCTCCAAAATATGGTACAATCCCTTATATGGGATGTCTGGGATCCCTAAACATACTACATCTAAAAGTAGAAAAGTAGATATTTTGTATGAGAAGGAAAGAAAGGACAAATATTTCTTGGCTAATCTCAGAATAATGTACCAAAAGGCTTGTAATCCCTCCAGCTGGAAATATTATACTTTTTAGTGATCAACAGTGAAAAGCCCCCCCCCCTCCCCCCCAATGGTTTCTTTTATGCTTTTTAAAGTCTTAACATGAGTGATAAAAAAATTTGAAAAAAAAATTACTAAAAGTTAAACTACCGGTAGCGTTTTTTTTTTTTGCATAGTCTTAACAGAACTCTAGTCTGGTGGCCCGGAATTAGAATGGCCCTTAGATGACGGCTAACTTAGGCCTACTGCAAAAGCAACAAAACTTTTAAATACATATGACAAAGATCTGTCAGAAGACTTACTGCATGAAACCCTTCACTTTAAAAATATTCACAAGATAGTTTAAGGCACTTAAATAAGCGTGATTTATGACAAAAAACCTGCAAGGTACAGTATATTTGCTAACATCTGCCTCACAATTAAACTGTTTCTTCAGCTGAAACAACATTCAGCAAACTTGCAAATTCATTGAAAATATGGCAAAAAAGCACAACTAGTCATGAGTGACTTAATTATCTAGTCATTTTGTGCATCGAAAATGATTTAGCTAAGCAAGTTGATTTTACTGACATTGAAAAATTGGCTTCAACAAAAGCTAGAAAATATAATTTGATATTGTAAGTCTTGATTTTGTAAATCAATAGTTATTTTTAATAAATATAAATATTACTTTTGTGTTATTTTATCCTAAATCCTGTAAAGCATCATGCTGCCTTTAACCTTAGCGGTAGGTTATGCGGCTCACCAAAGATCCTGGCCTGGGGCCCGCTTTAGAATGTGGGAGCCATGCTATCAGAAATAGGGATTGGCAAAAATACTAATTTTGTTAACCAGTTAACTGCCATTACTAACCGGGAAACTGACGGTTAACCACCACCCCCTCCCTCAACACACTATCTAATAAGTTCAAAATGTAAAAAAGTATACATTTTAATATTTCAAATTATTACTTATAATAAAGAATTTATTAGAGATAATAAATATTAATAGCTTTATCTAATTTACAGAATTTGCAAAATATTTATCAGCCCATCTCACCATTAGTTTTTTTTTAATTGAATTTTTTTTTACCCGTTATCAAAAATTAAAATTTCAATTTTAAAAATACTCACCCAAATTTAAAAGTTAATAATACAGTTTAAATTTTCTCAAGACAAAAAATTATATATATTTTTAAAAACAGCAAATGTAATAAAACAGCCAACTTGTAATTTAATCCCAAATGCATAAAGAAAAGAACATTAACTTGATAACATAAAAAAAGAATCTATGAATAGATAATGTCTAAATTCTCAGTAATAATTGCTCCATTAAATCGCATTTGACATTGAATCTCAAGACTCCTATCTGTTGTTTTACTATCAAGTAATTATTCTTCATAGACATAGCTGGTGTCACATTTAGAAGCCATTAAATGTATGCAATTGTTACTGCCTAATCAAACTGGCCACATAATGAAAACTTACAATATTAATAAAATTGTTTCTATTTCAAATAAAAAGCTTTAATCAGATAAAACATTATAAAGATTATTTTTCTCATGGAATGATTATATTGATATTAGAAATAAACAGTAAATTTATAATTGGAGAGAGCAGAATATTTAATTGTTTGTATTTTTATTTACCCACCCCCCCCCCCTCCAATTTGTGTGTCCAAAAAATAATACTCAGAAATTGTTTAAAAATAATACTCAGAAATTGTTTGAATCATTGATTCAATATCAAATATAAATGTATAGTATAGTTTCCAAAAGTGGGCAAAACACCCTCTTGGGGGCGCTAGAACGATCAAGTGGTAGTCTCGAGTGAAATTAGTCTCGAGTTGAATAAAAATATGGGGCCGGTGAAAGCATAAAGAAAGAAAAAAATTTTGAAAACGTTTGTACATGTTTCATCTGTTGTATAACAAGAGTTAAATTCGTAGTGATTATTTTATTTTCCAAATAAAAACACAAAATGCAAGTTAATATAACGATCAGTGGTCAAGTTCGCGGACAGGTCTAACCCTTTAATTATTCCTTTTTTTTCTTCTTCTTCAAACACATCTAAATGATTTATGAAATTTTTATTATCAGGTGGCTAATAATTTATTTAAAATTATATAGGAATAAACTTATACACCAGGTTCATCCTTCTCATTAGGGTGATTTTTAATGTTATTCGTGATATTTAATTTTTTGTGTGTAGGTTAATGCTAATGTTACTATGGTTTATTTTTAAAAAAAAAATTAATAATTTCATGTTTCAAGATGTCTTATTTGCAACATCTTTCTCTGCTATGTCGTAGGATATAGGTAGAAATATAGGCTAGATAGGTAAAAGAACATAAATTCATCACTGTAGCTTTTTGTTTGTTCGCTTAAAGAAGCTAGATTTCCAGGGGGCGCTGAGTAATTTTTTTTCTGTAAAAGAGGTCAGTAGGCCAAATAAGTTTGGGAACCTCTGATCTAAGGGAACAAGTAAACATTTCCCATTTTGTAAATGAAATATAAAGATATTCATGTGACACATTGCCATCTCGGCATTAATACGGTGACAAATAAAACATATTTGATCTCCTTGTGATGACATTAAGCCAAGATTCCAGTCTATTCTTCAAACAGAAATCATTGGAATGACAAACTAATTTGAGCTATAAAATAAATTATCCTGATTCCAAAGTCTGGACTCTGGAGTTGTTGTAGTAGTAATAGACTAGAGTAGACTATGATCAGACAAGAGTCTTAGGTAATGTAACTCTGATCAAATCTGTGACTAATAAACAACTCTCATAAGTATTTAAAAAACACCAGAGCCCCAAGATAGATAAAATATTAATTGCTTTAAATACTTAACTGTAATTTTTGCCAGAAATGGCACATTCAAAAAATCTCATAAAACTGGAAGGGGAAAGAAAATTTTCAAAGTACAATGTATATAAAAGCAGGGCCCTCTTAACAGCATTGTAAGCCCTGGGAAAAGCAATGCACTGTGGCCACTCCCCCCTACACCCCCCCCCCCCCCCCCCCCCCCCCCCCCATTCATGGGGAAAAAAAAAAGTAAATGGTAATAAAATTTAGCCTTTAGATTTACTGGTACTTTCTACTAAGGTTCTGATTTAAAATTGGAGAAAAGTATTTTTTCTAACGAGAGAAAAAACAATAGCTATCAATTATATCAAAATATTACCTTTTTTGGGAGCAATGGGTTCCAGGGCCAAAATGGCTCCTTGGAAACTGCCCATGGTAAGGTGGAATGGGTAAGAGTATGTCAGGGGCAAGTGTAAACTTGCTGAATAATGTTATTCTACAACATTGCAAAGTGCTTTCATCTGTTGTACCTAATACTATACTTCATAGTTGAAATTTTAAACTCTAGAATTATGTAATAATTTAAAAGATTTTTTTTATAATGTGTGGACAAGATGGTTTCTGGTCTTTTTTTGAGTAGATAATTTACCAAACTTCAGCGCTTTATTACGTAAATTATCCTTTGACTAACTTTGTGGTGTTTTTAATAGGTCAGTTTAAAATACGCTTTCATGCTATTATATTATTTTCAGTATTTATTAAGGTACTTCGAACAAGGATAGGAATGGCAAAATCTGAATTTTGAAAACAAAAAGAACTTCTAAGAAGAGACATTAATAATTGAAGATGTTATTTATGCTCAGTTTCCTTATATGGATGTGAGACTTGGACTTTAACCAAAAACTTGGAAAAGAATATCAATGCTTTTGATATCTGGTGTAAAAAAAGAATGTTGAAAATAAAATGGACAAATTTGATCAGAACTGAGGAAGAGTGGAAAAGATGAGATGGTGGTTATAGTCTTTTGGATCAAGGAAGGAAGAGGAAATAGATGTCGGAGATGTCTTGTAAGATTTGCAGGAGTTAGACTAGTGACAGTACTTGAGGGATGGACAGAAAGGGAAAAAAAGACGAGCAAGACGAAGAAAAGAATGGTTGGATGACATTAAGGACTGGGCTAAAATCAGGCAATTCTTTATATTAAAAAGATAATCTCAAGATAGAAATCTTTGACGATTCATGAAAGCGAACCTCTGCCTCGGAGAACGCACCCAATGATGAGGACTATATTCCCTTGCCAAGTTTTATGTCATATTAATTTCATGTTTTTAATTTAAAAAATAATACTTTCTTGAATACACCTTGTAATTTAGCATGAGATTACACCAATTTCATTTCAAAAATAAAAATTTAGGAGGGGGAATTTTTGCCCCTAAATTTCCATCAGAGAGAATCCTTTAGATAGGTTTACACGCCCAGCTTAAGCGGGACAAGTCCTACTTTTTAAAAGCTGCTAAAGTGTTCGATGGCATTCTCTAAATTTGTGTAACAGTCAGACTTGTTTAGACAGAATACAAATTAACAATTATTCTGATTCTTTTATGCTAATAAAATAAGCAGCTAATTGATATATTTTACATTAATCTCTACCTGTTATTCTTTTCTCTCTATATACCCAGTGAACTAAAAAATGAAATAAACTATTAATACATTCCATTAAAGGTATAATAAATGGCCAAAATAATTTAAAAGCCAAGTTTTTATAAATATGTCATTATTATTAGACTTACTACCAATGATATAAAAAAAAATAAGCTAACTACTAATACTAGCCCAAAACTTCTGAAAAAAATATTTCAACCGAAAAATACAGCTGGTATCACAAGCTGGTCTAGTAAGGATCATAAGAATGAATCAGAGAGATTGTCTACACAAAGCAACATTATTTTATTTTTGCTTGATGGTTTGCATTTAAAATACCTGTATCTATTTAGGCCTACGGTATTTCTGCATATTTTTTATTTTACTGTCATTTCTGAAATCTACATAAAATGTTTTTTTTTTTTAATTATTTCAATTAGGCCCACTAAATAATAAATAAAATACTATTAGGCTATTTTTAAAATCAAAATCAATTTTTTTTTTTGTTAAGGCAGACTACATAAATGGGTGAAGGGTAGTCCTTTTCTGAACTTTGAGCCAATTCCAAACATGTGCTCTATATTTATATTACACTGTTTTATGGATAAATGTTTTAGGGATAAATAAATAAATTGTTACATCAAGAATTTTAAAAAAAATATGGGGACTTCCATTCCTCCACTCCTCCCACCAAGGCTTTGCACATAGACTCCGCTGAAGGGCTTCTTCCAAACACCAACAAACATTTGGAAGTTTTTCTTATCACTCCTGCTCATGACTAGCACCTAGAAACTCAAAGGCCTAAGTCCCATTTAGTCACATGATCATGATGGGTAGCAGCTTAGTCCTAACCTTACCCTAACCCTATGTCCTACTATGTATTAAATCCACTACACCCCAACCCTATGATAATCTAGAAGTGAAATAATTGTTTTTGATCGATTTCCATAATTTTGATACAACTTCCATCAGCCTTTCCTTAATGACGAAAATATATGTGCAGATGTTAAAAATGTGGTAAAATGGGAATTAGGCATCATAGTTTTAGATACTTCTTTGTTCATGTGGTAGCCCTATCTTTAGATTAGTGATGGGTCTGAGTCGTTCATTTGAGGTGAACTAGTTCATGGTCTCATTCACCAAAATGAGTTATTCATAATGAGTCGTTCATAATGAGTCAATCAAAACTTTCTCTTGATCTAATGAGAATCACCGAGATTTAGCTTTTTTTTTTTATTAATGAGGTGAGGTCAACTGACCAGGTCAATACAATAGACTGACTGATCAAGCTATAGCCTATATTTTTCAGATCTTCATTTAGAATAATTCTAAATCTAGTGACTCGTCACAACAATTCACATTTTTAAAAATCTTTTATGCTTGTATTATCAAGCTACCATGTCTAATTTTCAAATCAAATTCAGTCATAATTTTTTATTTATTAACTAAGAATTATACTAAAAGTGTTTACTAAATTTATTAATATTTATTAACATAGGCGGAATGTCTATCTGACGCTTTATCTATTAGCAAGAAAAAGGTTATGTTTAGTTGAACATCTGTTTTTATTTTATTTAACAAAACAACGTTCAATTTGACCAATTACAGTTCCCTGTGAAAGAATCTTTTCTAAAACAGGAGATTATAAAAAAAAAAGTTTCAGTACTTGTATTTTTGCACGCTAATTTATTAAATGTGTTTTTTTAATTAACATTGATTATAAAATAAAGGCAATCTTATTGAATATTTTATTTCATTTTTTATTAATACAAAAGAGATCATACGCTGTCTACTTTGCTTGAACAGTTATAAAAATTAGAGTACTTATAATTAAATCATTATACTAAAACAATTGTTGTTCTTGAGTCTACTCAAAATGATAAAAATTGAATTTTAAGTTTCGGTTCTATTTTTTTTTTCATACCGTAGAGTGAAGACTATCTTATAAATTATTATTTGCAGCAAAATTTAGATTTGACAAATATTTTATTGTTTGGGATATTATAAGCTTAATTTATATTGTATTTTTAATATTTATTAATTTTATTTAAGTTTGTTTAATGCTTAATATTGAGCCAAAATGATGCTGTCAACGTTTCTTTTTTTTTTCAATGGTGTCGTGAACGACATGTTCATTTCAAATGAGCGAAGAGTGAGCGCTCACATTCGAGAGTCGTTCAAAATGAACTACTTTAGATGTAGTCCAATAGAGCCACATGTGTAAATGAAGACGGATTGATTAAACTGAAATGTATGGGACAATGAAACTACTGTATATAGGTGCTTCCCCTTCTCACAAAATTCCTGGATCCATCATCCTTCCCTGATTAAAATACATTTAAATGATTAAATCAGACATGAATATTTAATGAATAAAAAGAATAATGACAAAAAAATTGCAATTCAATACAGTAGATGTTTTATTATTATTTCTGTTCAATTGTAACATCAAAACACAGATTATTTATGAGGTTGACTACATATGGTTATACAGTATATTACAGCATTCTAGTTTAAGTAGTTTAACAGAATAAATAGGTTAAAAAAATCTAATCCCTTCTGTTCTTATTCAAACGTTAAATCTGTTAATATTAAGTAGTTGGAAGTGAAACTTTAATGGATTAAAAGGTGTTTTTTTTTTTAATGCTGAAAACAAATACAGTGTATGTAGATGAATTGGAAATCAGTCAATGGAAGTGAAAAATGATGTAGATAATTAATTATTAAAATGTCAAATTAATCCTTAACCAACTAATTCATTAGTTCATGGTTGTCTAGAAGAGAAAGAATTCAATTAGAACAAGTACATTTTTACCTCAATAGCAATCCATTTATATGCCTTCAGGATGCTTTAAATATTATTGCTTGACTGCTTTAATAAATCACACAAGTTTATAACTGCTAATATCAATAACAAGAACTTGCAAGTGGGTGAAAGTGAGTAGGAAGGATTAAAAAAAGATTTGAATCCCTACTCCCATTCAAAAATATTTTCACTTTTGGGGTTTATTAATTTTATAACAATGATTTCAAATCATTTTTATATATTTAAAATCTAAAGTATTATTGAATAGTACAGTACTAATGACATGTAATATAAATCATAAATTATACGCTTTGATAATACAGTAATAAAAAGTTTGAATTTTAACAAGAGAGAATATACAGTTGGGCTATTTCAACATGGAGTATAAAATTCATAATTGTTCCTAATGTTTTGCTGAAATTCACTGATAAACATACTCATACCAACTCCATCCTCGGGTCTTAAAAGCTTTTTCACAATTTCTTTGCACTTCAGACTCTTTCTCAAACTTGATAACTAGGGATGAGGTATTGTTCATATTAAAATATTATTTATTGTTTTTCAACATAGAAGATTATTAGAAGGCACTCATTTACTGTGAAAATGTGTTTTACTTCCATTGAACCATTTCCTAAACTTGATAATCATAAATCAAATTATATTCAATAATGGGACCTTCTGAACCCATTGCCACCAAAATCCCAACTCTTCAGATATGAAAAAAACATTCTAGTTTCCCATGAGATTAATTCCGTCTAGACATCACTTAAAATATAAAGGAGCTATTGTACTACAACCTCCAGTATTCCTACATCCAGGCATGTAATCCAAGGCTTAAAATCCATGGAAGAGAATACAAATCATATACGATGTCTATCGCACATGACAGCATTGATCTAGAACAGTTACCTGATATGCAAACTCTTGATTGTAAGTCGATCATTGCCTGCGACAACCAATATAATGAATGTATTGCATCACATATGATCAGTTGCTGAAGTTATTAAAAATCATCATGGACTCCTAAAATATAAAATCTGATATTGAACTATGATTAATTCATAATTATATAGTTCCATTATTTAGCAGTTTGAATATGAGGGTGGAAAGAAACCTTTCACGGAGTAAAAATAAAAGCTAAATGTTTTTGCTTATCATTTAGTGTGGGGTTTATAGTGATGAAAGTACCATTTGGTAAACAGCCTATACTAAATATAGACTGATTTACCATATCGAGTATGACTACAGAATAATTTTTGGGCTAAATTAAAAAAAAAATGATAATGGAGGTTTCTTCTCTCTTTTTTAAATAATCTTATTCAATTTATTTTATAACAACATTCCTCTTTTTTAACCAATTTCTCATCAAAATGTGTTTTCTTATTATTATAATTATTACTTTATTGTCTTGAAGTAATAATGCTATTAGGATGGATACTTTTCTGTGATCAATTACAACATAATAAAAAGTAAATAAATAAAAAGCTATGTCATTTATATGACATTTAAATTTATTTTAATAAATTTACAGTATATTTAAGTACATTGGACTTTATTAAGGCCGGCGCCACATGAAAGATCGTTGACTCGCGATGAAATTCAGTAAAAAAGGAAACAGGTGTCATACTCAATGTGTGTTACCTCGCGGTAGTTTTAAACTAGTGACTTTTGTTGTATAAAAAGGTGGGCATGGTTTCAACGTGAGTTGACGCTCAAATTTTTAAAGCCATTTCTATAATTATTTCACCCGAAAACCAACACAGGTCACCGCGGGTCAACGCAAAATCACTGTGCTTTCGAGTGTGGCACGGCCGATTGCAACCTATGTTCTTTAACATCACCGCGCTGCAACGCGAGCTGTCGTATCTTTCAGTGTGGCACCGTCCTAATTTATTTTTAACTATATGATTAAGTTATGACTTTTAGAAAATGTAGGTATGTCATAAAAGTTATGATTATAAAATTTGTTAAAATGAAAAGAAAACAGAACTGTTGCATTGTGGTCAGGAATCAGATACGGTATTGCCTATGATGGTTCATTTTTCAATTATATCATATGACAGGGCTCGAATTTCATGGTAGCTCGGTAACGCATATCTACCAAAAAAAAGATTTGGCTACCACATTATGAACAAGAGTAGCCCGGCTTGGCTACTAAAATTAAACATTTATTTAAAAAAAAATTGCTTGTTGAAATTAACGATAAATTATTTAACAATATAAACCCCCACCAGTTTGAACCCCTCAGTCAAAAAAAAAAAATTTAATCGACTAATGGTAGGTCTGAGATCCAAACAGAATACTAACGTCTGGATCTCAGACCTACCAATAGATGCTAATTTTTTTTTTTTAATGGATTATATAGGAATTCTGTTCAATCTGAACAACTCGACAGTCCGAACAGGACTTGGCCCCAGTTAATTTGGACTAGAGGGGTTTTACTGTATATATTTTTAATATATCAATTTATAATAAAATAATTGTTGCAATAAAACTAGAATAAGTTTCCACTTGTTGACATTGTGATTAAAATTTTTGCACGCCAACGAAGAGCCATCTCATAATTTATTAAAAATAATATATTTTAAAAATTCACTGGGCTGCACTGTATATATGTTGTTTAAAGCATATTTTGTCTCCACAAAAGCTTGTTTCCTTTGTTGTTGGTCCTCCTTTTATTTTTTTGAGAAAATATTGTGATAGCCCAACAAGCTAGAAATATACTGCCACTGTTGCTAATCTTAATATTGTTTTTTTTAAACATATAAATTACAGTAAGGTACCAAATTAGTCTAATTAAGAAATTAAATTATTTTTTTATGTCTTTAAATTCTAATAATTTAATCTATTGATATTTCACTGAGGCAAGTAAGAATAATTGATTAAATTTGTAAGTTTGGCTGCTGTTTAAATTAAATTCCCAGACATCCCGTTAGTCGGGCTACCAAAATGTTCTGTGGGCTACCAAATTTCATGTGGCAGTAGCCTGACAAGACTACTTAAAAAATTGATGAAATTCAACCCCTGTATGATATTTAAATAAGTCATGCACAATTTATATCTGATGGAATTTGTATAGAAATCGTACTGTCTGACATGGCCTTAATATATGGATAGTACCAAATTGTTCAATGTCAGAGATTTAGATAAATTCCTGAGTGATAAAATATAATTTTGCACAGCCCTTACAATAAGTTTGTATTTTAATTATGGCTTTAACAAAAAAAAATCATATAAAGTTTCACATGTTTCCTTATATTACTAGTCCAATCTGGAGGCTTAAATGATCAGCACTATTTCTTTTTTCTTTTTTATAAATCATTATGATCTATCAAGAAAAAGTCATACACACAAATGAAAACTCTAACCTAAAATATTTATTTTAGATAAGCTAAAAATATTAGCAAAGTTCTGTTCATTTTTCAAAAAATAGAATTATGCATTTATAGACACCATTTTTCTCATAAAACAAGAATTAAAATACTTCTATTTTTAGCTAACGCTTCATATTAATGTTTTCAATTTTAATTGTGTAAATAATTCAATAAATCTGAAGATTAATTTTGTAATATAAACTACAGAAATACTTGAAGAGTTATATTGCAATTGATTAACAGGTGGGATATTTATTTAACAAAAAAAAAAATTTGAAATTTAGAGATACAGTGTATAAAAACTATTAAAAGAACACAGATTAGAATATTGATCTGCCACAGAAGCTGCAATATAAAAAAAATAACAGTATGAGGCAATTTTATCCTGCAATATAGAAAAGTTGAGATGAGCTGACAAAATTGTTAATCTAATATTGAACGGCATCATGAAGTTTAATCTTCGTAGGCTACAAGAATTACAAAGGAAAATTTGCCCTTTAAAAATAATT
>PXIH01S0032566.1:2024-12895 GCA_003024985.2 Euperipatoides rowelli
ATTGGGGGGAGGGGGTGCTGGAGGGATTGGGGGACATTGAATAAAAACAAGGGGGTGTTGGAAGCATAAAGAAAGACGAGAAGAAAAGTTTGAAAAACATTTGTACATGTTTCATCTGGTTGCAACATCGAGTTAAATTTGTAGTGATTACTTAAATGCAAGTTAATATACGATGACATTATATTTAATTATTCCTTTTTTTTTCCAAGCACATTTAATTTATTTATGAAATTTTTACTAATAATTTATTTAAAATCATACAAGAATAAATAATTTATTAGGCCACCTAATAATAACAATTTCATAAATCAATTAAATGTGCTTGAAAAAAAAAAAAGGAATAATTAAATATAATGACCCAAAACTTAGCTCGATTCAAGCATCAACTCATCCAAATTTGCTTCTTACACCTATGTAATCCATCATAAAAATAGTACTCCAGAGTTGTAGGTATTCTTATGGCCACAGCAACAAGTCTTTGTAACAAACTTATTTGCTCATCTAATAAGTTATAATTAATTTCAGTAACAACCCAATCAAATAAGATGAAAATTTGCTTTATTGCTGATTATTTGTCTCCTCCAGTCAACTAACAACCTTAAAACTATTTGAAGTCGAATTGGAAACTTTTCTCCACTCATGACTCATGGGATGGATTTGACAGAATAAAATTCTTTGGAGATTTTAATATTTCAGGATTTGTTCCTGAAAAGAATCAGCAACCTGACCCTTGCCCTGTTTTCCTTGCATGTCTAATGAATTTATTCTCACTATTACAAATTATATGTATCTTACTATAGAATGTAATTTTCAAGAACTCTTATTCTTGAACCTTCCAGTTAAATTAGACTATCTTTATAATGGTTTAAAATCTGATCATCATGGACTAATTGTTATAGTTAAATTTAAATCTCACTTTTTTAACAGAAATGTCACAACTATTCTAAAACAGATTTACATTTTAAATATTCTATTAAATGGAAATCTCTTGAATCTAGCTATTGGCAAGATGTCATTGAAATAAAAAAAATGTCCATGAAGTTTCAGGGAAATTCTGTTTTCAAACTAAAAAACAAGCTGTACACATTTAGTTCAATAGCCTACCAAATCAAAATTCAATTTTGTCCTCTATAAAGCATCTATATCACAATGCAGGATGCTTTTTGATAAGTCAACATATCTTCAAATTATTGAGAACATCTTATTGAAGGTTATTCGCCCATTTGGAAATTTATCAAATCAAACAGAGGTACTAACAAACTTGATGCAATTATGAAATTAGGCCCACAGGAAGCCAACAATGATTTAAAAAATAGCAGATCTCTTTATGAATATTTTTTTTAATTAATTTAACCAATCTGTACAACATGACCTATAATATAAAGATGGGGATCTTTTTAGCCAAAAATAATTTATTAGCTTGTTTCCTATAATTGATCAGTGTCAAGAGGACCCTTGTAATTTTATTTTAATTTATATAAGCTATTTTAATTATATACTTCTTTTTTTTAAGAAAGGAGATGAAGTATATACTGCATATAATTAATGATTATAACCATAATTTTCCAGTTCTGTCTTTTTGTTCCTTTGTCGGTCTATGATATGATGTCACACCACAGAGCGGTAAATAATAAAAAAAAAAAAAAGCAGAAGACCAACAAAATTTTTATCTTTACTTTCTGCTCAAACTGAATTCAGTAACATAAATTATTTAAATGACTAGTTGGCGAGCTGCCGGAGTGATATAATGTAATTAATTTTTAAACCTCCCATCATTTTTTTATTTGGCCTAGTTATTAAATACAATAATGAAACAACCAAAAATGATTATTGCCCTCCATAATAAAAATATATATATAAACCAATCTGGCTTCTCAGATCGTTGTCTTAGATATATAAAAGCAGAAGTGTACCCAGATACAGATCAGAAATACAATAATGTGTTTTCAATATATGCTAGATAGACCTGTGGTATGCCCCACATTAAGTATTTAAATAGAATCGATTTGTACTGCATTATTGAATATTAAGTATGTCTAAATAAATAAATGAAATGGGTTCTAAATCACAAGAGTGATGTTGAAACCATACCACTACTTCTCAAACTCTTTGTGCATGCTGAGACAACATAAAATTAAAGATCGATAGATTTTATTTTTTCAAGTCTTTTGATTAAGATACAATTTTGCATATTGTATTTTTAAAATAATTTTTANNTCGTTAGATAATCATTGTTTATTAATCAATTTAATTTTTACCCCCATACATCCATTTTGACAGAACCCTGTGTGTCATCAATATGGTGGGCATTACAAAAAAAAATTCCACTGGAAAAAAGTAATTTAAAATGCATAAAAAAAAGTTATTTAAAGATAAAATTAAGACTATACCTATCCTTAGTCTGAGATTACAAATTGAAGCTTTCACACTTTTTTTGGGTTTGAGATTAATTTGATGACAAAATTCTTTCTACAGCTGTTTTCTTTGTAATGATTTAACATGTAAATAATGGTAGGTTCAACTTGTATTAAAGGTCATTTTGATTTTTTTAAAAAACAAAGGATAAATTTGATTGATTTTTTACAAATAATTAAGCAATTAGTGCATGGGATTTCCATCCTTAAGCAGATAAAGATAGCAAATATTCTATAGTTAAATATAGCAAGCTAAAGACAATTATTTTAAAAATTGAATTGTAAATAACTATTTTTCTTTTTAATTTTTTTTCTTGTGGATATTTTTTATTAAAAATCTTTGAAAATTAATAATAAATTTTTTTTAAAAAAATCTGTTAAATTTGACCTTGTAGTGAGATTTTTACTAATAGTCTTAGGATAAATATTATTTTCCTTATTGGAATGACTCTATAATATTAAAAAATGATTCTAAAATATCAATTTACGCCTACCCACGCTAATAGTTGTGTGAAACTCCAACATTGTAGTGAAGCAAATTGCCCAATTCGCTTCTCTAACTTCCAATATACAATTGTTTTGGCCAGATTAGTCAGTTGGCATAACTTCCGACCCACCTGCCAGACTCTAATTGATTTTTTATTATATTTTATTTCAGATTTTCTATTTTATCAATGGTATTATTGTCTATTATGGATTATTTATTATTATTTAGTTTTGTTTAAGCTACTGTTTTAGTAAGATTTATTATAATTTCTTATAATACCGGTAACTATTTTTTTATTATTACATAGCACAGTATTAGTAAATTAAGTTAGGATATTATTTATTCTGATTATATTGATAATATTGATTCTAATTTTTTTAAATATAAAAATTTAATAGAAGTAAACTTTTAAAAACAGTCAACCAGTTATTATTTATATGAAACTTTATTCTGACTTTCAGAAACTTTATATATATATAGTATTAAATATTATAAACAGTGATAATATTGATAATAAATCAAATGTTTGCAGTAGGACTAGTAGAATTTTTATCTGAATTTTTTTGTATATAAATAACATAAATAATAGCATTACATCATAACCATTTAAAAGTGATATAGACCTAATGTTATGAGACTCTATAAGTGAAAATTGGAGAGTAGCCTAATCATAAACATATAATTCTCATCAATACCATCAGAGCCAGAATATCCATCAATGATCATTTTAAAAAGTATTTTTCCCCCTTTCTTTTTTGTGGTTATTTTTTTTTTATATCTACTAAATTTAAAATCAACCATTTAACTTTACATTTTTATTTCTTTTATGTTTTTTTTTTATTATTAATTCCCAGAGCCAGATTGGCAGTTCTCATGAAATGTGTAACAATTTAAAACACGATTTCATAAATCTTTTACGGTTATGAGTGATAGGTTCTTTAATATTTTATCTATTTAATTAATTTCTTTCCAGGCATAGAGCTCAATTCATTACATGGAATCATCGGCGTTCATAAGCAATTCATAAACAATAGCTGATCAGGGCAACATTAAAGAGACTTACACTGACAGACATTCAATTACTTTTTCTCTTTTTTTTTTTTAAAAAAAAACCTATTTTTTTTTACAGGGATAAAAAAAATCTCTTTGAAAACAAAGAAAGTGTAACCATGGCAAGAAGAAAAAAAAAGAGAACTAAAGTAAAAACAATTTGAACAATTATACGCTCAAACTATGTCTAATCTGTGTTACAGTAGGGCAGCCATGGTTTCCCAGCACAATCACGTAGACCTAGTGAATTATTCAAGACGGATTCCTTCAAATACTTGCATTGGATAAAAATCTAGAATTAGAAAACTAGGAGACTTATCAGATAACTCCCTCTGGTGTTAAACTCTATCAATTACAATAAATATTTTAAATTCATAGGTGCTGCAACGTTTTATAAACAGATCAATGCGGTTTTATGTTAAAAAAAAATGTTAAGTATTATTTAAAAAAAAAGAAAAGAAAAAAGAGGAACCGTGCTTAAATATTTAATTTTTTTTTAATAAACAACTTTTGTTGTTGAAATAACAAATAAATAAATGTAACCTAAATAATACAAAATTAAATTATAATACTTGGAGTTTAATAAATCCATTATTTATTTTTACTAATATTCTAACTACCAGTAAAATTTATTTTAATATTCTATCTAAATTGGGAAATTTACAAAATATTAAATTAAATAATTATTTTGCGTAATTTAATTGCGAATTACTGCATATTAATTTGAGACATAATATTTTATTGATAATCTAAAAATAATGGATAAAATTAAGTTTATATAACTACAGTAAACAGTAAAATGTTTTGTTGTTGTTTTACTTTGCAATATTATTAAAAAAAAGATAAAGTGTACACAAATAATTTTAACATAAATTTATTTTTATTATTTTTTAATGAAACAATTATTTCTAGAACTATCTCCTATATAAAAGACAAAATTTGTCCTTCTGTCTTTTTATACAAATCCATAGTTTACAAGTCAGGATCGTGAAATTTTACAGAAGGGCGTATTAAAATACGGCCGAGGCAACTAGAAAAATTTGAAATCAAAATTAATTAAGGTTAATTTTTAATTAATTAAAAAACGTTAAAATACTGGGTCACACCGGGTAGTTTTATACAAATCGATAGTTTACAAGCGTAGATCACGCCGGGTAGTTTGTATACAAATCAACAGTTTACAAGAGTAGATCATGAAATTTTTCAGATGGGCGTATTAAAACACGGCCGAGACAACTAAAAAAGTTTGAAATTGAAATTAACCTGTAAAAATGCCGGGCACGCCGGGTACTTCAGCTAGTATTAACTGTAAATGAAAATAAGTCCAAAATGTTTATTATTTAGAGGTAAATAAATACCGTATTTATTTTTACTAATTTGTAATTATATTTATTTTATTATTTTCTTTTATAGACCTAGAAAATATGAAAATTTAAACATATTAGTTATATATTTTGCTTAATATTGGAATTGGTCAATAGGATTTGGTCAATGATATAAAAATAAAGTATTAAAATAGAGTTTTATAAAACTAATAGGTTAAAAATAATTGAGAATATAAAAATATTATTTATATGCGAACTTTGAAAGATGCTCAGTTCCAACTTAAGCCACATTTACACAAGCCACTTTTCTGGAACAAGTTGCCCAATGCGTTGCGATAGATATTGACCAGTGCAAACGTGCAAGTCAATTCTGTTCTGAAACAGCTTACCGAATCCTGTACCACAACAGTTTCTAGTTATCTGTTGTAAAAATGCGTACAAAATCTATATCACAATAGGATTTGCTAAAATTATGTAACACCTGCTCTACCAATGATCAAGAATTGCACGCATGTTCAATTTGTCAAGATTTTATAAAGGCCGGTGCTATTTTGAAAGACGCCAAAGTTTAGTTTTATTTATTATTTATTTATTGAATCATAGATTTAAGCCATTGGTTTATACAGTTATTATACATTATTATATAACTATTTTAATAATCTCAAATTAATAACGTATATGAAAAATCAAAACAAATCAAATAAATTATAAAAGTTGTAGCAGACCTGAGAATTGTCCGTGAAAGTATATTAATATTAATATAAATAATTAATAATACTTCCTAATCTCTACAGCAGAGGCATAACCNATAATCATATAATATCCTGTTGCCAGGAAACCGAGTTGTTAATTCCAAAATTATATACATGGAAGACAGTGATTCTATTTCTCCAATCTACATATTAGATATTGTAAAATGATCAAGAAGTCTTCCAAACCCTTTTGATTAAGGAAATGAACTGCTAATCTACCGTAAGAATAATGTACAATAAGAAATAGGGCAATCCCTATATTAACATTTCCACCTCTTTGATTATATCCATAGTATCATTCGATTCTGCTGCAGAGATGACTCAGAAGAAGACGATCTCCACCCCTGCTTACTGCCACATCTGGACCTCACCTTGTATCCAAGAACTGTAAGGGTATCCACCTCTTCATTCTCAGCTTCCAACCTATCCTCCGGAGCTCCGGTAAGATCTTGAAATAGGACTATAGACTGTCCAGCATATTCTATTGCCAGAGTTATCACTCTCCATAGTTACAATAAATATATTTAGCTTAATTAGTATTCTGTATTTTTAACTAACCCATTCTCTTTCATCTACTTACCTCTCCCCTCTTCCCCCCAGTTCTAGCCACGTCTGTCAAATATATAATATAATCATAAATTATAATCATTATTTCTTTATTTCCAGCCTAAAATCAATGAAATTATAATGAGGAAATAAATCCTAACGTAAACGACTCCCCTCCCTTTTCCCCTCTCTTTTCTTTTCTCTCCACTTTCTCACCCAATCAATTGTCCGATTCAAAGCGTGCTCGTTTACTTTTTGGTATTATATATTGTTTTTCACTTTCAAATGTATTTGGTTTAATGTTTTATGAAGTAATAAAACATTTAAATTGGTGCAATCCCGTTTTTAAAAATTAAAAAAAAGGATATTATGTTCTTTGAGAATGTAAATGATAAATCTTTTAATTCATTCAAAGTTAGCATAAATGCTTAATTATATCATAGATAATTAGGACTGATACATGATTATAGATATATAAGTATCTATTCTACTTTGAATGTATTAAAAGATTTATCATTTACGTTCTTAAAGAATATAATATTCTTTTTTTTAGTTTTTAAAAACAGGCTTGCACCACTTAAACATGTTTTATTACCTACTTCATAAAAAAATAAAACAAATATATTCGAAAGTGAAACACAATATATAATACCCAAATATAAACTAGCACCAATACTTATAGTAAGTTTTAATCATAAATTAAATTATATAAAGTTTATCGAAAATTAAAACATTGTGAACAAATAAAAGTAGTAGCCTACACTTTACCAGCTACACTCAGCCTGTTTCTATAATGCAAAATTAAACTATTATCCAAACAATATCAGAAGCTAAGATTCTGAAAGTTTATTTGGCAAAGCATTTCACGATCCTCAATTTTGGAGATTTAATAATAAATAAACTATCTACATCGTACTATCGTAGTCAACTTCCTGCATGATTTAAAGGATTACTGCTATTTCAAAATCATCCATGCATTGCAAATTCAGTCAGGCTTGAAGGCAGTATAAACACGACTATTTCAATATCTGTTCCGCAACACATATCAGAAAATAATTCGCTACGTCAGTGTAAACGTGGCTTTAGTATTGGTTTTAAATGGAAATGGATGACAAAAATAACTGATAGGAAAATGTTAATGTAAACAAGATTATCTTTACATCTTTCAATCATGGTAATCATGAGATTCATCAGTTACCATAAGATCTATGCAGGGTCAGATCAAAACAGACTAATGTCCTAACACAGTCTAATAATGTTTTTCCTCTTCTCAGTCCTTCGGCGATGGCCTGATTAAGGCGAACTTATGTCCTAGCACAGGTGAACAATATAGTATCGCCTAACTGACAAGACATTATTATTCATTAAGTGATGAATATAAAATGGGAGATTAAAAACAGAGTTTTTTTTTTTTCAAATATTAAATACAATTTTTTTTAATTTTATCCATTTAAACTAAATAGCAATATAAGTAAATAATTTTCTTAGATGCAGATTTAAAATCAAAACAAATTATTGTAACAATTAAATTGGATAAATTCCATAGGTTTATTTTTATCTACAATATCTCAAGCATGCAATTAATGTGGTCATGTGATCAACTTACACACAATATTTTCCTAGTAGTGCTGATACTGAAGACAAAGCAACTCAAAAATGAAAAAATATATACACAAAAATGTATATATTTTTTAATATTATCAATTTGGTAGTATTCCTAAATTTAAATTACATCATTAACCTCTTCTAAACTAAAATATTAATAATATTATCTTATAGTAATATTTCAATAAGTTATAGTAATATTTTATTATTAGTAGCAATATTCTTGTTGTATATGTACCGTAAAATGTGGATCAAAAGCACTATTACTCTTAAACCATCTTTTTTTTTTCAAATTTGGGGTGTGAGTTCTTATTTGGCATACTCATCTTGAACTTTATAAACAGTTTCAAACATGAAAATTTAGGGGGTGAGCCTTTACTTGGAGATGTTTCCAATTTCTTAGGAATGATAAAAAACTGGATGTGCCATTATTTAGAAATAGCAAGTTTTTTTTTTTTTTTTTTTTTAATGAAATGTTGAAATTTAAATAAACACTATCCCTTTAAAATTACATGGCAGTAGGCTATATTCCTATCATCTTGAGAAGCATTAACAGTATATAAAAAGATCCATAGTCCAACATAAGTTATTTGCTTTAGATCTTATTAAATGAAGTAACTTACATATATTGACATTTCGTTGTTTTTATAATATAATAATAATAATAATTTATTTCTATAGGCTTATTTACAAAGTATCAGAAACATTATGTTAAGAAATATACAAAATTAGTTAATAAAACAAATCAGAAGACTATATACAGATTCGTGATGTATAAATTAATTAAAAAAAGACAAAGTAAAAAAAATATCCATCCCTTGTTTCCTTACAGCTGAAACCTGTCTTAACACTTAATCCCACAGACATTTTAATAATAAAGTTCAATATGTCAATCACTTAAAATTCTTCACTTTCTTCTTTCTCTTCTCCCCCATCTTTAATAGTAAAAACAGTCAAGGTATGAATTAAAGAAAAATAACAGTTTATTATTTTCATTCAAACCAAATTATTCCTTTCTCACCAGTGAATTTGAATGCCTAATTAATTGAAAGATGATGATGAATTATAAATTTGCACAGAACTGTTGGATTTCTAGTCAATCATTGACATATTTTAATGAATTATTAATACTTTTCTACTGTAGGAAACGTTCTTGACATACAGAATAACAATGCCCAGTTGTGTTGCATTTGGTTATATAATAGGTCAAGGGTGACTTTCTTCAGCTAAGGTTTATTTATTTTCAATATTATATTAGAGATAGATATAAATTAGCCTATACTAAATATTTTTCAAACTGCAACAGAGGTCATAAAAATCACAACAAATACAAAAAAATATATTGTCTTTAGCCCTAGAACTACTCATTTTGTACTGTAGGGAGCAATACAATGATTATACCTCTAGTCTGAAGTAGAAGGTTCTAGCTGGTTTCCTTTATACATATCAACTGGAGGGGAAGGAGGGGAAGTGTCCTATTATTCAGAGGTCTATAACATCCTGGTTTTTCTACCCAACATAGTGCCATTTGGGTTTAGGAGTTAAGATTCCATGGGGTCCTGACACAATCTTTAATTTTCCTTTATGATGTCACTTCCAATAGGTCACTTATATACCTCATTGCTAAAATAGACCTATTTCTTTCATGAAATGTTCAATTGACTCAAGATTTTTAGTTCTCAGTTCAGGATGATGGCCTGCAGGGTTTGATGCTTGTCATTTTAGGATTCTGACTAAAATGAGACTAAAACAGGAATTGTTGCTTTGAGAATTTCTGTACAAACTCAGCAATATTGAATTCAGACTCCCAACCACAAAATACATCTTTCTATATCATTAGTTTTTTTTTTTTTTTTGATGTCTTGTAAAAATGGTTGGTCAACTCAGTAATTTCACAAAACAATTCAGCAACCGGAAAACCTATTTCCCTTTTTTTTTTTCACTTCCTTTATCTTCAGAAGTGTTAAGCAATAATCAGTCATTTCCATGAGCGTATTCAATAATTTCCAGCAAACTTCGGCAATTTCTGTCAATACTCGGAAATTTCTTTCAGTACGGTATTTGTTTTTGTTCCATAATCCTAGGCTAGACAAAGTTTTAATTTCATAACTTCATCTCGTCATGATGTTTTACTCAAGAATTAATGTTGTAACTCTGGTCACATGCTCATAACACCCCAAAATGACATCACTTTCTGTTGTCACATTGCAACACGGGATTGCCCCAGAACTGGTAATTTCACTCTACTTTTGCCTTTCAATAGACTGTATCCATTCAAAATAATTACATGTCATTGACTATAATGGTCATCAAAAAATAAGCTAAAGCCATATTGAAAGATGCAATGACATGGAAACCAACAGGGAATGTTAAATTAAGTTACAGGAAAAGTCTTGGTTATGAATAAATTTTCTTCCTTTGAATAAAAAAATTAAATAATTTATTAATTTTAGGATTTTAAATCAAAAATTATTTTACAGATAACTACTGTAGATGTTATGATAAAAACATAAAAATAAACCACAATTTCTTGTTTTTCTATATAACCGATCAATTATTTGCTCACTCCAATGGAAAATTGCTTACTACATTTACCTTTCAAGCAGAACTTCAGTGAGTTATGATAAATTATAAATAAAATTAAAATGTAATCACACATAGAAATAGAATTAAATAATAATAATATATTTTT
>PXIH01S0032594.1:16531-28387 GCA_003024985.2 Euperipatoides rowelli
GGGCATTCTAGGGTTAAGAGAAAAAAAAAAACATTAAAACTGAAATCTATTATGAAATTCACATGCTAACATGTAACTTATAAAATATAAATCACAGAAAGTAAATCTTTGTCAATCCAGATCACATGATGGAAAAATTGACAAGCTTTTTGTTACAAAATTTGTCAGTAAGAAATAAAAATCTACGGCTTAGAAATGTAAAATAACTTCTATTTATTAAATTTTGACCTTAGATGACTTAGAAGTAAGATATCATTGCAATGATTTTTTTTTTTTTTTATACTACCTGAAATCAAACTCGGAACTAAGCAAAGCCCAACTTCTGGTATTTGAAAGATACTTTACAGAAATTACAAGAATAAAGATTTTATTTTATTTGTTTATTTTATTTTTACAGTAAAAATTAATAAAATGATGGAATAAATATATGAAATTAGAAAGATGAACTTACTTTTGTAATATAGAAAGTTGGGTTTAATTTTAAATTCATGACTAAGCTTAGGCTAATCATTTAACATTATTAATCAAATCATCTAAAGCAAAGATTATTATATTTAGTGAGATTATTTTAATATTTATAACTCATTGTACAATCTTCAGCTAGGAATATGTTGTAGGCCTAACTTACCTGCAAGTTAAGATTGCAACACGCATACCAACTCATTTTCAACTAAGTTGAGAAAAAATATATTCTATTAGGTATTCATGCTTTCTTTAATTTACAATATTCAGATTTTAACTAGAGAATAATATGTAAGGAAAATCATCATCTTCTATGATCATAAGTCACATTTCTATCATGACTCATTCCATTTAATATTGTTTTTATTTATTTATTTATTATAAATCTTATAAAAAAATGTCAAAGTACATAAAGTTGGGTCTTTACTTTTAAAATTACATAGCTAATTGAGCAGTCGCTCCTTTTCAGGTAGATTTTACTTTTGTGTTCCGCTGAGATTCAAGATGGTCACCCATTTCCAGACGTGAATTATCGATAACAAATGACATAGTGTCTGGATCTCAGGCTTAGCATTTTCATATACAGCACAAAAACAGCCAATCAGAGGTTGGCTTGCATTGTATCTGTTTTGGACATGCATATATTGTTTTATTTTAGTACTGTACCAGGTATTTTAAAAATGGCTGGTTTGGACAATATTGGAGGTTAGTTTTGTAATTTGATTTAATGTTTAAATTAGGATTTATTTATTTTGGAGATAGAGTTAGTATAATATTAAGTTTGGATTGTAAATGTGGTAGTTGAATAAAGCTAGTAATAAATTATTATGTGTAGGCTATTTTACATTTTGATTATCCTAGGGTTGAAGCATAAGCTAGTGTATTCCCCACATAAGTGTATTTTACATTTAGATTACCTAGAGTTGGAACATTGTGTATTTTTATGTTAGTGTATTTCACTCTTAGTTGGAGTTAGGGTTCAGGCAAAGGTTAGATATTTAATAAAACTTTAGAAGTGTCTCCGTTTTTTTATAAAATCAGATGTAAATTTCAAATAATATATTTATTTTTAGTTTTAACATATTGAATGGTTATTAATGTTTTTTTTTCAATATTAATTAAATTCTTTGAACTTAAAAATGTGTGTAATTCATTAATCCATGCATTTCTAATTTTAAAGTATTGATTTGTTAATGAAAATAAAACTTATCAATAATCATTCAATATGTTAAAATTAAGAATGGATTTATTTATCGGTACTTTGTGTCTGGCATCGGCGGACATCTTTTATCTCAGCGGACACAAAAGTAAAATCGCCCCTCCTTCTCTTTACAAATTTGAGCCCTTGGGAGCAAGAGTGGTGCAGGACATTCCCCACCCCTTTTTTTGAGTTAGCATCTAAAATACACTGTATATATTTACCTTCATTCTATCTTGTGCGTAAATAGTGTGACTTTAATTTCATTATTTTGCCACTAAGAGGCAGTGATGTCTAGAAGTAACCAATTGAATAACATAGAGTGATTTTACTTTAAGGTTCATTTACCATACATAAACTAAGATTTTTGACTTACACCAATATTGCTCTCAACAGCTCGTTTTTGGCACAAGAAGGCTTGTCACAGCCAAAGGCCACCATTTTCTTTTTAAAATAAAGCTAAAACATGTTAAAATAACTACATTGAAATTAATTTTTTTATAGTGAAACACAATGAGCTTGGAACGATGTTTCTGGTAATTTGATCCAAGGCCATAGCTAGGACATAGGGCATCGTAAATGCAAGATAGGGCATCGTAAATTACAAGTTTTTTTTTTTTTTTGATGAGCTTTTTTTTTTTGGTTGCTAAGCTTTTTCGACACTTTTTAATTTTTACCCTCTGATTATTTCACCTCTTTCTTATCATTGATAGGTTGAGCATAATAGTAGGAGCACACCAATATTGCTCTCAACAGCTCGTTTTTGGCACAAGAAGGCTTGTCACAGCCAAAGGCCACCATTTTCTTTTTAAAATAAAGCTAAAACATGTTAAAATAACTACATTGAAATTAATTTTTTTATAGTGAAACACAATGAGCTTGGAACGATGTTTCTGGTAATTTGATCCAAGGCCATAGCTAGGACATAGGGCATCGTAAATGCAAGATAGGGCATCGTAAATTACAAGTTTTTTTTTTTTTTTGATGAGCTTTTTTTTTTTGGTTGCTAAGCTTTTTCGACACTTTTTAATTTTTACCCTCTGATTATTTCACCTCTTTCTTATCATTGATAGGTTGAGCATAATAGTAGGAGCAGGGTTCAGGGTAAGGTTAGGACTGTAGAAATAAAATAAGGCTGCCATCCATTTAAATCATAAGAAATTAATAAATGTTTGGGATTATAGCAGCCATATTTAAAAAATTAAATAAGAGTGTAAAATTTTAATACGAGAGCCTAGAAACGGGTGACACTAAGTCCCATTCACTGTATTAATAGCAACATTATTTTAAATTTACAGTCCTAACCTTACCTTTACCATTAACCCTAACTCCTATTATGTATTAAACCCATGATGCCCCTACCCTAGGATAATCTAGAGGTAAAATAATCCTTTTTTGATCAATTTTGATAATTTGGAGCTACTTCCGGCCTTTTAGCACATATGACTGAAATAGATGCACAATGTTAAAATGTGGTAAAATGGGAATTTGTGACACCCGCTTTTAGGTACTCCAAATTTTAATTAATGATATTTTTCTATTTTTCTAAAATTTAAATATAAATTAAAAATATATACATAAAACTTATTTTTAGATAATAATTCATTCAAATTACATAAGTTTTAGGCATAAGAATTAAGAATTTGATTATTTAAAAATTAGGGGGGAGGGGACTTAAAAAGATCCCTTTTTTAATGTAGGCCATGGACATTGTAAAGGTAGGGGGGCATTGCCCCCTTTATCTATGGCCCTGATTTGATCTTACCTAACGCTTCTTACTATTGTTGTATTTTACATTTGTAAAAGCAGTATAAAAAAAACTATGGAGAAACAGAAATTTTCAAAATTAGAGCTAAATTGTTAACTTTCTTGATGGAAAAATAATTTTATATTCTAAATAATCATTCTTCTGGTAGCAATCCTATTTTTTTGGAGGACAGAATGGATTTAGGACTATTTCACTCATTTCTTTCATTTGAAATTATAAATAGCTGGAGGAAGCAAATTTTGTTTCGTTTTGCACAGTATATTAAAACTATACTCCATCATGTAATTTAATTAATTAGTGATTATATTCTATAAATAACCAGAGTCAGTTTCTAACTTCAATCAAGAGGGCTAGCCATATTTAATGATTTAGGATATTTAACACCATTATAAAGATAATTTAAAAAAAAAAATCAAATACAAATCATGAATAAAAGAAATATGAGTTATTAAAAAAATATTTATGCTTTAAAATATTTTTTTAAAATGAAACCAATGATTCATGATAAGAATGATGTAAACATTGTGTAAAATCATAACAATTTTGCCAAAAAGAGGAACAAAAATGATTTGAATTACATTTTCACATTTATAACTTTTATCATAATGATAAATAAGAATATAATGAAAGATAACCATAATAATTCATTAGTTTAGGAATTTATCTCCTTTCACATATTTTTTAAAATGACGTTATATACAATATTTGACAAATTGAAAATTAAATTCCAAGACAAGAAAAATATTTCATCAGGATTTAAGATCAAACTTTGATTTATAAATTACAGAAAGGTCACACTATAAAAAGTATTAAACTGAACAGAGAGCAGACAGATAGAAAATTGGAGAAGAAAAAAACGCACCTAAACTATTTTAAACAAAAAGTTAATTTATAACTAATTGCTGTTAAACAATAGTAAAATAAACAAGTCACAAGATCTTAAAGATAACATTATTTTAATTAACAAAAAAATAATAATTTTACACTTGATTTTTAAGTAAAAGAAAAAATCAAGACAGAAAAAACATCCTCCATCTCCATCATGACTTAGCATATTATTCATGTTGCAGCAGAGGGGTTTTCCTTTTTTTTCAAGTTTAATAATTCTAACTGGTTTAAATGGATTACTATTTAAAAAAAAAAAACAGAAAACTCTCAAATATTTTTTTTAGATTGACAAATGATAAAATGCAACTTCATAATGTTAATGAAAAAAAAATGAAATGTAGAATATAAACCAATTTAAATGATAAGCATAATCTTCTATTCCACAAAGGTCAAATTATAAAAAGTAACAGACTAAATAGTAAATTAAGTGTTGAAGAGATTAAAAGCAGGGATAAGATTAAACATGAAGTGTAAATTAAAATATGTAATCAATTAACGTTTCACAAATTACAATGATAAGAAGGTCTTATTAAGTTAAATTCAGAAATGTACCATCTAAGAACTGTAGTTCTTAATTGTTTTGTTTATACAATCCTTCATATAGAAAAAAAAGAACATCTTATAGTACTTAATCCTTCTAATGAAAATATAACATTTACATGTCTAACCTAATGAAATAAAAGCAATTTACAAAGAATTGTAATGTTAAAATGGCTTTTAAGCTCTTGATTCCAATCCAAACAAATTTGTGTGCTTCCATACTTATTATTCTAATATTTTTATTTCTATTTTGTGTTTTATTATTCAGATTTAGTTTGCTTATTCCGCAATCTCAAATAAAATTTCTGGTTGTCTTATCATCAATTACTATATTCATTCAGCACTTTCATACTTTTTGAAAACTAGCATCATCTGATCCATGGTCCTAAGAAGAAAGAAAAATCCCATGATTTAGATGTATATAGGCCTATTACACAATAATTTATCATAACTGCATGATATCGTTGATATAAAAAAAATTCATAATAAATTAATACCAATCAGTTTTAATTTTGAGCAATTTATCGTCTTATTACAACATTTAATAAAAACAAGGATACAGTATCAATAATACAAAACAAAAGAAAACAACCCTCATCAAACACTACTACCCAAGCCAATAACAACAAACTCTTGTTTAAAATCAAAATTACAAACATTGTGATATCACACGTATAGGGTCATGGGATCAATGGGAAATTTTATATATTTAATCAATTCAAACTTGAAACCAATTACATCTTTATTTTCAAATAATTTCTAGGCAAAACATTTCAAGTCCAAACATTACGATTAGTAAAAAAGTTACTTCTAACTAATGTTCTTCTATATTTTATTTTTAAAATATAGACATTTCCTCTGATATTTAATCTATTATCAATTTCAAACAAAGTTTTGTCATTAATATTTACTATTATTTTCTTAAACATATTTAAAATGACAATTTAAACCAATTTTTAATAGTGGGTGAGAAGATCAAGTTTGGATAATCTTTCTTCATATGGTAAACTAAAAAAACCCTTAACACTTTGTGTCCGATGCCTGATATACCTCGGGCATTGTTATAAAGACGCGAATCCTATGACCGAGATAGATCGGTCATTCAGTTAGCTCGCATATTTATTTTTAGCAAACGCATACACTTTTAATCGTTATAGTATTGTTCTATAGTTATGTCACTTTAATAGATGACAGTTGAATTATTTTTAATGATGTATTTATAATTTTTCATGTGTTTAATGAGTTGCATAATTTTACTTGTTTTCCTGGCTGGTTTTGATAATGGCAAGTAATAGCTTCCAAGTAGCCTACATCAAGATTTTCTTTATGAAAAAAAAAAAAACATTTATGCGGAAGGCAGAATTTCAGTAACGTAAGTTCAAGTTTATATACAATAAATAATTCTATAGACTCTTGTATTGGCTGGATATTGTAAAACAATCATTTACTGCAAATAGTAGCATACAGCATGCATCCGAGAATAAATCCTGATTATAATAATTATTTCTGTGATCTATTTTCAAAAAAGAAACCAGAGATATTAAAAGAGAGTACTTTTGTGTTTTTTAAAAATTTGGCCCATTATCAAATTTTTTTTTTAATAAAGCCAGAGACTTAATTTTTTTTCCCACTAATAAACAACTAATTATTGTTAAGAATATCAAGAATAAAAATGATTTAAACTAAATTAAAGGAACAACAATTTTTTTACAAACGGCTTAAATTATGTAGTCTGGAGAGCTTCCCAAGTAAAAAAAATGTTAGTACAGAAAGTGTTCATATGTTTTGTAAGGTATATAAAAACATTCTCCTGTGTAAGATTTCTCTTTTATTTTTAAACACTATTGATGTAGCACAATATTCCAATAATGGATGTACAAATGACAAATAAAATATTCTAAAAGCATATAAGTCTAAATTTTTACAATTCTTTTTTTTTTTTATGTATAGTTTTATATTATTGGAAACATTTTTACACAGTTGTTTTTAAATGTATTTGAATTATTATTTTTTATGACATGCAAATAATCTTAGATTTAAAAAAAAATATGGCACACAAACATTTTTAAAGAGAAAGATATAATGAGTACTAGTTCCCTGTGGCCTAACTTCCACTGCATGCTTATAATTGTAAGTAGGTAGTAATTTTTTTATTTAAATGTTATAATGGTCATTCTATATAATGGATTCATAAGGTTTCACATACACATTTCTCTCAATATACTGTATCTAATTACAATGCACTCACACACAAACATTATAGTAATAATACAGAAATAAACATCTAATCCATAAACAAATCATTTTAGTTATCTATTTTGACAATAGGTGAAGTCTCTTACTTTGTTGAAATTAGAACTGGAAACATGAAATCAATAACAGAAAGTCTTACATATCTGATTCACAGTAAAGGAATACTTGATACCTTGCAGAACTAAAAGCTGAAGGAAGATTTGTTTGCCTTGATTAGTCTAAACCAGTGTTTCTCAATGGGAGTGAAACTGCCTCCTAGGGGGAGTTTTAAAATGTTTGGGTGCCCTGGATCAATTGCATTGTTGAGGGGGGGGGGGATATTGTTTAGGGAGGACGTTAGAATATATTTAGTTTTTATTGCAACTAGAATATTTTTTTCTAAATATTGTATATTTAATCCAGGTATGTATAATAATAGTAATAATAATAATAATAATAATAATAATAATAATAATAATAATAATAATAATAATACAGATTACCTATACTGATACTGATCATCATCATCATCATAATAATAATAATGATAAAGATATAGATAAGGATGATGATGATAATGATAATGATGATTATATTGATGTTGACAATAACGATAATGATATTGATATTGATAATGATATTGACACTGATACTGATTAATGGTTGGTTTATTACTTATAGACAATCATAAGCAGAAAAATAAGCTACTTCATAATCAAAATTATTAAAGTTAATCCATCTTAGCTGCTATTTTTTTTTAAAAAAAAACCTTGCACAAAATATGAAATTTTTTAAGAATTATATATTCAGTGATATTGGTGGAATGTACTATGAATTACGACTGGTTAATTATAATAAAATTTTCATTAAAGTTTTAGTATAATTAACCAATAGTAATTCATAGTCTTAAATGCTGCCTAGACTAAGATTTAAAATGATTTTTTTTTTTTTTGCGAGATTCAAAAAATTATTTGTCATTTATGACTCCACATTTCACAATACAGGAAAATATTTTATAATAAACTTTACCACTTGAGATTCCGCAGAATATGACAAGACATTGTGATGAAAACAAATGATTTGAAAAAGTCTGATTGAAGTATTGGTACAATTTATATAATTTGTAAAAAAAAAAGAGGGGGGAGTAATCTCACAATAATAATAATATATTGATAAAACAATGGAAAGTTAGGAAAACAATTGTTAATTTTAAAAGCTGAAAACTGATATACATATCATAATAACATTAAATAAACATTTATCTAGTATTGATTAATAATTTGTATTGATAATTCTGATTTATTTGTGAAAACAAAAATTTAAGAAATTGAATTAAGCTAATGATATGTTTGCTAGTGTTTTTTTTTTTTCTTATTGTAATTGGGTTATAATACAAAAAAAATTATTTTAGTAATAGTTAAATATTGTTGTGAACTTGATTGTGGTAATGTATCGTCCAATACAGTTACATATGTAATTTTAATAGAAATTATAATACCGATAATAACTAAATGACATATAAATTTAATTTTAAATATTCAGCTAGTAAAAAGTTTATACAGATTGCTGATTAAAATTGTCAATTTTCTATTTTCCTCCCTTAATATAAATATTTAGCCATAGATGGATATTTGCTGTACAGTTAAGATAAGGATTAATGAAACTTTACCATTAAAGACAGATCAGTAAAACTGTCTTTATGTCCTCATCCCTTTACTTGTGTGATATCAGTTAGGCAGGCAATTATTATGGTTGTCATATGGACACTATGTTCTAAGAGTGATATTACAGATGATTATTGATAGCAAATGAATAATTATATTTAAAAACTTGACCAACTTTGTTATTTCAGTGGGTGTGACTATAATAATAAATGACGGAAAGGATTTAAGATAACAAAAGCATTATTTTAAAATGAATGTTTATTATTTAAATAAAAATAGTGTAATGATAAATTAATAATAATTAAAATAAATATAAATGTGGCAACAGATTTCAATAGATAAAGAATGTAATGCAAAGAGTTAACTTTCAGAAAAATGGTCAAGCTAATAAATGTTATATGAGAAGTGTGTGGTCATAACCTAATAGGTTAAACCAGGGATTCTCAACCCTGTGCCTGTGTGCATCATGGCGCCCATCAACCAATTTGTGTGTGCCCGCCGCTGTTTGGCCATGAAACGAAAGCTTGTCAGCATTTACTTGCAGCACCCGGATCCCATTAATTTAGATTATGAGTGGCTAGGCAACCAATTTTAGGTAGTTGTTATTGTAAATTGATCTCTTTAATTCCACCTTTTGTGTCAAGTTAATGCGGATGAACTTGAATGTAATGCACGCAGAAGGACGAATTGAGTAGTGGTGGGGATAGTTAGAGAATTGTCTAAATACAGGCCATACAATCCAGATTCTACTGTGTGTTAACATCGCATATATTTTCGTCATTATGGAAAATATAGATGGTGCCCACCATCCTACCGGTATTTTAGAATATGCTCTAGGGTACAAAAAGGGTGGGAACCCCTGGGTAAACCAATGTTTAAAAACATATGCCATGACTTGTGGGATGAATAAATGCTAACTAAATTAACATAATTGGGTAATATGTATTATTTATACTTACATTTCTATCTCATACACATATATACAACTATTATTATGATCCATACTTAAATAAATCAATTTTGAACCATTATTATAACCAACTAAGGTTGTTACTAAAATTTCTACAAGAGAAATGGTGTGTAATTTATTAAAATTTTCTGATTTTCACTGTGAACAAAAAACAGGAAAAAAATATCCAATTATTAATCATTATATATGATGTTTAAAAGTTGCTCTTTACTCATTTTCACATACCATTCTCATATTTTATGAGCAGCAAAAGTTATAAAACTGTTGAACTGTGCAAGATTTAACAAAAAAAAACTAATTTAAATTTCATGGCTTTCATAATAGTAAAATTATTAATGGATTAAAATTTTGCAGTTTTTCTTATTTTGGCTTATATATAGGCCTACACATATATACAACTATTATTACTGTACAAAAATTTCCTTAAGAGTAATGTGGCAGAACTATTAGACATCTAACCATATAGTACACAAAGATAGGGGGAAAGGAAGTTAAAGAATAGTTGAAAGGAAATAATTATAGATCTATACAGTAAAATATATAAAAAATGTAAAGGAATATAATAAAGATAATATTAATTGTAAAAGAAATAAATTAAAATATTTTAAAGAATGTAATATAATTTAAAATTTATAAAAATGAAGAAAAAATATGAACACTGAAATTCCTAAGCATAGCTAATAAAATATAAGCATAGCTCCATTGGAATCACCTAGTTGAATATACAGTATCATCAATTGTTGTGCTTCAATTAGAAAAAAAGAAGAAATTAATAATAGTTTTGTAGTATGACCTCTGATCACATCAGCAGGAGCATTGAAGTTCAAATGTTATTTCTGGAGCATGCAGAAAAAGAAGAAAAAAGATTAAATGAAAAAGAATAGCCAAACATCTCAAAGGCACCATGTTCAGGTTTGATACAGCCAAAATATACACCTAGTCCAATCACTAATTCCATTTTTACTGTTCCAGATTGCTAAAGAAGGTGTGAACATCCAGATTGTAGTAGGCCTAAATAAGAAAAATGGGATGACAATGCTAAGACTTTGAGTCAGTGCAAAAATAGATTAACAGCTTTATTGTGCCACAAGGATGATAACCTCAATGGAATGGGTAAATTGTATCACCTTCGCCTCTATCCAGTAAGGAATAGACATTCTCTTTCCTCCTCAGAATAATTTATTATATTATAAATTGTCACTTTAAAGCTATATGCTAAGTATACATTTCAATAGTTCATTCCTTTTGAACATTTCAAACACTTTTTCTGAACTGTAAAATAATAATTATAGTTATTATTTACCTCACTTAAAAAATCATATTTCATATAAAACCCTTAAATTATCATACTATGTAAATGTTTAATTATTCTAAAATTACATAACTTGAATTAGCCAACAGTAAATCATTTGAAGCTTTTTAATTATATTGTGTTTGTTGTGAATTTCTTATAGAATACACTGTAACCTAATCTTTGGTATATTCATTAACCTCACCCTAATCCTCTGGTCCTATTAATTACTTTGATGACATCTAAACAATATGGTACTTTATAGTAAAAATATTTAAAAAGATAAAATGGTGATTGACAATAGGTTAATGCATTACTGCAAAATCTAATGTACAGCAGAAAAAAATGTTCTCAATGAATATGTGAAAATAGAACATGTCTGATGCACATATTATAATGTTATTAAGGATATATAAATTGTACACTTTTGAATGAAAATACACAATTTGTATGTCCTTAAAGGTCAAATGTAACAGATTTTTTTAAATGTTTTATTATTATTGATTTTCAAAGATAATTGCTAAAAAAAATTCCATTGGAAAAAATTTTTTAAAATGCACAAAAAAAAAATATTTAAAGATAAAATTAAGACTATTAGGATCCTCACTCTAAGATTACAAATTGAGACTTTCACATTTTTGGGGGGTCTGAGATTAATTTGATGATGAAATTCTCTCTACAGCTGTTTTCTATGTAATGATTTAACATGTAAATAGAGCAGGCTTTCAGATAATTATTTGATGACGACTCCATTGACTCCCTAAATTTTAATACGGCAGTCAAACAATTTGATCGACTTCCATAATTCTAACATGGACTTCCATAATATTTTAAAGAAAAGGG
>PXIH01S0032598.1:2208-14205 GCA_003024985.2 Euperipatoides rowelli
GAAGCTTAAGTCCAGGAATGACCGTGTGTATGAAGCTTAAGTCCAGGAATGACCGTGTGTATGAAGCTTAAGTCCAGGGATGACCGTGTGTATGAAGCTTAAGTCCAGGAATGACCGTGTGTATGAAGTTTAAGTCCAGGAATGACCGTGTGTATGAAGCTTAAGTCCAGGAATGACCGTGTGTATGAAGCTTAAGTCCAGGAATGACCGTGTGTATGAAGCTTAAAATCCAGGAATGACCGTGTGTATGAAGCTTAAGTCGTGTCAAAATTAGTTACAAATTAAATTAATGATTCTTTTTTGTTTTCCAATCATTAATTTATGAGGTCTAAGTTCTTTTAAAATCGATTAACCCTTTTAATCGGTCAAAAGAAAATCAATATCAGGTTTTAATTTTATCCAGGGTCAAATCTCGATTTAGAAAAAATATTTTTTACCCTTTCGTTTTGCAGTTCTCCGCAGAAAAAAAAAAATCCCTGCTAAGAGCATGTTCATTTTCATGTCTTCTGAATTGATAAATTTGACTGAAATCAGCTGTTCTATCTAGCTTATTGCCAAATTGTTTTTATCGTATGGGATAAAAGAGAAGCATAGTGAGAAGCATATTGTTTGCAAAGGCATAGTGGTGCAAGATGGCACTGTGGGTTGGCTTGATTAAAGTCCCCCTCCCTCACCTCGTTGACCATAAGAAACTAAGAAAAAAAAAAAGCTTCTTAAATCTAAAAAAAAAACAAAAAAAAAAACACAAAAAGACTTTTATTTAATACATTAAGTCAAATAGTTCATTTTAAAAACATAAGAACATTTGACAAGGAGAAAAATATCACTATTTATTTGTTTGCAATTTATTTTTATTGAAAATAAAATTTAAATTAATTTTGTTTACTTTTGTAAACATAACCAGGACCCTACTGACATTTTCAAGACAAACCTCCACATTACTGGCATCCTTTAAAGTGAAACAACTTTAAAAAACAAAAATTCATTAATGTAATTTATATTGTGGAACTTTTTTTTGTTAAATATTATATTTTAGGTTACTGACTTACCATAATATAATAAATCTTACCAAGTGTGTGTGTGGGGGGGGGGGGGGTATTTTTTCCCCCTTCCTCCTAGCTTAGCTCCCTGGGAAAAGCCCATCGCCCCACCATTCCCTACGCCAATGAGTGTTTGCATAGAGTGATTCACTTTTGGAAAAATCTCTTGTAAAACCGAAGAGGAGTTTCTTAGTCCGAGCAATTGAAAATGTCATTCCTTCCATCTCTTCAATCACACTAGGCTGCAAATAACGAATTTTGAAAAGTACAATGGCACATATTTGCACGAATGATAAATCAGGGGATAAAAAAGGATTGTATTTATTTTAAATTAGTTACTGTTAAAATGATTATTTAACATTTTCTTAATAAATCGATCATTTTTTAAAAATAAAAAAGGTCTAGCATTAAGTTAGGCAATATTCACTCTTTTCTTTGTATGTTTGGAAAGGGGAGCCAAATCATGCAATCACCCTAATATTTCAGGTAAACATAATTTTTTTTAAACATATACATTAAAAAAATGAATTAATATTAACACAGTAAAAATAATTATAATGCTTTATTTGTGTTATTTTAATTATATTAAAATTATTTGTATGGTAAACATTCTGACCTTGAAAACTTGATTCATGTTCTTATAACTGTTGTAGAAGATTATCTATTTGTGACTACTACAAAAGCTGTATATTCTCATATATAATTGTACATTGAATTATTAACAAAAACATCAATATAATGACCAAACATATTGATAATAAGTAGCAAAATATTGTCTATCAAGAAGTTTTAACTAACATAATAACCCCGTTTTCCCATTTTTATATCAATAAAATTTAATAAATTTTTTTTTTAACTTTAAATCATTTGTTTAATTTATTGATTTAAATACAATATACTGAATATTCAATAATACAAATAAATATAAATTGATTCAATTTAATTAACTATAATAATAACTATAAGAATAAGGCGTAAGATTTACCCCAAACGGCTGAAACATATTGATGAGATGCAGGTTGCCCTCTCTCCATAAATTTTTCTACTCCTCTAAACTGTTTTTGAACCCTAGATATTCCTATTAATTATCAGTGTAAGATTGACCTTTTGCAATTAGTAGTAATAGATATGGTATTGCAGAGATGCCTCATATTCCTCTCGATTCTAAGCAATAGAAAGTTACTTGAAGTAAGTTATCTTTCTTAGGTTTTATATAGAAATAATACATTAACTTGTAAACTATTACGTTACAATGAATTTAGTTATAGAGTGTGAATATTTAATATTTTGATGTGGTATTTATTGTTTTATATTGTAAGCATGTGGAGGTTGCATATTTTTTATTTTATTAATTCCAAATTCTGCCACCTTCAAATGTGGTGGTGCTAGTGCTCAAGGTAATAAAAAGATTGAGCACTAAGCTTAAGTTGTCATCGCGGATTTGCCGCTCTCACCTCATTAATAAATAGTTTCATCACTTAAGTCATGGCCAATCTCGATGGCCTTTATCTTCAATTTACTTTTTTTATTACTGTTCAAAACAGTTTATAGGTATACAAATATTTATGGAGAGAGGGCAAACTGCGTTTCTTCAATATATTCCAGCCGTTTGGGGTAAGCCTTATGCCTCATTCTTATAGTTATAAAACATTTTGTTATGTTGAACCAGTCTAAAATAAATTAATGATATTTAAGTTCAATTTGCATTCTGAATTTTATGTTTTTACAATGAAGCAACTTTATTTCCTAGTATCAGCTCTCCATGATGGCTTTAGTCAGTGGGAATAAATAGTCAACCGCTAAAAGGAAGAATAAACCCTGTTTTATTGTAACAGCGCATAAGTTTTTATTTCGTGTTTTTTAATATTTTTTTATTTAGTGATTTAAAATCTATTTGCCTTTAATAGTTTAAATTTAAATTGACATTAGAACACAGTGCCACTGTTTTTACCATAATTGAAATTCATTGTGCTATATTGAATTTATGCTTACCGGTACTTGATAAAATAAATATAAAATTAAATCATTTAAATGTTTTTTTGTAAAAAAAAGTTTTTATGTTCTACTAATTTTTGGGATGGAATGTTTTAAATCAAAATATCAAATGTTGCTTTATATACATAAAAAGTTGTATTTTATTTTTGAAATAAAATTTTACCAATGTATTAATCCTGATTTTAAATTATTGGAAATTATAATAGATTATTTCCTTATGAAAAAATTATTTTGACATACTTAAGTATCACACTATCGTTGTGGTATCTCTGTGTCTCCAAAATTGTTCTTGTTCAACTACTTCAGGCTATTTGACTCCACTAACTGTTATTTGTTTCTTTGAAAGATGATAGTATTTCTTTTATTATAAAAATATTTTATAAGTTTAACATTTAAATTAGTTAGATTTGAGCATATATTATTATTATGATTATGATGATGATGATGGATGATGATGATGATTATTGTTATTGTTATTATATTGTATGACAGCAAATTTCCTTAAATTTATTGAAGTGATATAATAATTTAACAATCGATAATAAATTTAATCAATTAAGATATTCTTAGTTTTAATAATTTAAGTTTCTTGCATCTATGTAGCCTAAACTATGAATATTGTCCATGAATAGGTGGAAAAAAAATCTTGTTCCAAATTATCTATTGCTAATATTATTTTTTGTTAATCTTTCTTTTTCACTTAATTAACTAACGGCGTACAGGTGATAATAAAAATTTAGCAACTTTTTTTTTTTAAAAAAATTTATTTCCTGACTTGAAATAAAAACTGAAATTGTAGACTTGAATTTTCTATGATTTGATGTAATGATAACAAGAAGAAAAAAAACCTTGATTGTAGTAGTCTGCTTTTTAAATGCTTTTTAATTAAAATGTCTTTTTTTTTTTAATTTTTTTTTTTTTTTAAACTGGTTTCCTTTTTTTAAAAAAAAAAAAATTAGTGATTTAGTTTGAATATTTTGGCAACAGGTTTAAGTTGTACAGTTTGACAGCACATAATTCACGTTTCTATGTTTTTTTTTATTTTTTATAGATTGAATACCTTAACGTTCCAATTCTTTTTCAATCAAAATATAAATGAAATTTTTGAGATTGAAGAAGATAAGCAATTTAAATATTTGACAGTAAAAGAGGGAAAAAATCATTTCAAACATTTGGCAAAACGAATCCGATTCATAAATATTTTTTTATTGGTTTTAGGATATCGTATTGATTACAGCTGGTAAACATTCTTTACAATCATAATTTAAGCCTTTGATCTCCTAAATACCTTTGCATACACATAGCTTTTCTTAAATTACATCATAAGTACACTATATTACAATCATAAATCCTTTACACTTGTGTTTTCTATGCCTCACTAAATTATTTTTATGCTAGACGCTGAAATGAAACGGATAACACAAATTCAATCACCTTCTTTTCATTCTAAAATAAATTGACCTCTGTCTTAGGAGATTTTCGATGTGGAAGCAATTTTTATTTAGAATGTATTGCACTTTGAAATTCTCTTGCCTGCCAGCTAGTAAAAAGGGTTTTATTAGTACTGAGTCATTCATGACCTAGTAGCTCAGTTTGAACAGCTCACCACGCTGAGTGTTCACTCTCTGCTCACAAGAAAAAAAGTAAATCGTTCATGCTGTCATTATAAAAAAAAATCCATATAAATTACTGAGACCAGGAATATACTTAATAATAAATATTGAAGCACAAAGTGAATATTGAAATAATTCAAAGCTCATTATGAGTGTCTCACTTTAGAGAGTCACGTTTGAGAGCTAGCTCACTAAAAATAATAATAGAAGCTGCCACTAGTGTCTACGATACCTGAGCTGAATATCTGATAAATTAAAAAATTCTCCCTGCACTAATCATTTTTCAATTTTTTATTGCTCTTGTAGCAAATTGTTTTCATTCATATTATCCTATCACATAATGTCATCAACGGGCACTCCATCAAATAAGAGCGCTATTCTCAGCAGTAGAAAATTGATTTCATATTTTTATTTCTTCTTCAAATTCCTTTTAACCTTTGATTTTTTAATTTAATGTTAGAATTAAAAGAAAATGTTATCTAGGCTTAAACTTGATCGTCAGTTTTGTCGTTGATCGGGTCTAGCAGATATCCTCCTGTTTTACACTTAGCTCACATGCTTGTTTGCCATGTCTTGGTGCATATCCTAATTTAGTATTAGCATGTATTTGCTAACAACCAGCCTAGAGTTTTTCAAATATTTTTGATATTTACTATGAGATCTACTGTTGTATTCTTGACCTGTAACTTAATTTTTGACAAACGTTCCATAACCCTATTTAATTTATCTGGTATATTCTTAAATATAAAGAAATTGAGGAGCTGGATAAAAGACATCTCACATGCAGACTCAACAGAATGATAAAAGAATTGCAACAAGGTTGAAGAAAAATAACAGCAGAGATCAAGGCTAAAGATGAGAAACTTCTATATACAGAAAAAGAGATTGTGAATAGATGGAAACGATATGGAAAGGAACTTTATGAAAAAGGAGAAAATGTGGAGGAACAGGAATATTCAGATGGCAATAAAGGACTGTCAAGTTTTAAAGAGGACTTCTGAAAGCTATGAAAATGATAAGGCCAGGATAACATACCAAAAGAATTTCTGAAGAAGATGGATGACGATTTGCTATAATTTATCACAAACCTAGTGAATGATATATATGACAGGTGAAATTCAAGATGATTTTAAGAGATCAGTTACAATTTCCTTAACAAAGAAAAGTAATAGTCTATATTGAAGCAATTTTAGAACAATTTTAAGATATTATTAGGAATTATTAAGAAAAATAAGTAAAAACGAGGACAATCTGTCAGATGGCCAATATGGGTTCAAAAACAACAAAGGCGCTAGAGATGGAATCATGGAATTGAACACCTTAAAACATGAGTTTAAAGGATTATCAGACACTGTATAGGATTTGTGGATTTTGAGAAAACTTTTGATAGGGTTGATCATAAGAAACTGGTAAGTATATTGAAGAAGATAGCCATTGATGGAAAGGACTTCACAATTATAAGAAACATGTACAAAAGGACAAACAGTAGCATTTAGGATAAATAATAACTGGTGTAAGACAAGGATGCTTGTGGTCTCCCTCATTTTTCATCATATATCGTTAAGAAATCATCAATGAAATGCTAAATGACATTGAGGTGATAAAAATAGAAGGAAAGAACAATAGATTGAGGTATGCTGATGACATTGCCATTCTCATGGCAAGTTAGGCCAAATTGGAATGAGTTTTGCTAAAAATTAATATAATTGGAGCACAATATAGATTGAAAATCAATATAGGAAAGACAAAAACACAGGTGAATTGGTAACAATGGAAACATTAAACGCAAGATCGAAATGGAAGGAAAAATAGTAGACAAGTGTAAGAATTTATATATTTGGGCAGCTTTATAACGGAAAATGGAAGAACTACAAAAGAAATCTGAACAAGGACAAGAATGTTAAATTCTACATTTTGTAAATAAAAAGTGCTTAAGAAGAGACATTAACAAACATTTAAAATTGAAGATATTAAAATACTATGTTTGGTCAGTTTCCTTATTCAGATGTAAGACTTGGACTTTAACCAAATACTTGGGAAAAAAAATCAATGCTATTGATATCTGGCATGCAAGAAGAATGTTGAAATTAAAATGGGCAAATTTGATTAGGAATGTGGTAAAGTTGGGGAGATGGATGATGTAAGGAAAAGAAAATGGAAATATGCTGAGCATTTCTTGAGATCATCTGCAGGAATTAGATTACTAGTAGCACTTGAGGGATGGTCAGAAAGGGAAAAAAAAAGAAGAGGAAGACCAATAAGAGAATGGATGGATGATCTTAAGTACTGGGCTAACATCAAGCAATTCTCTGTATTAAAAAGAAGAGCTCTAGAGCTCTTTGGTGATCCATGAACATGAATATGCCTCGAAAAACGCACCCAATGATGATGATATCCTTATTTCCATGCATATCATTTGGTTGTGATATTCCATCACACTGCATTATAGTTGCATGCCAATCTTTTTTTTATTCAAATATTACACCGGAAGTTACAAATTTTTACTGTCTAATATTCATGCTTGTTAAAGCTAATTTAGCCATAGTTAGCTAGGCAATATAATTTCTGAATCTCCAGCTGACTAACTGAATATAATGGCACCCATTAGGTCTTACTGAAACTCATTCCTCTTGTAAAAATCTTCTTAGCCTACTAATGTTTTTATTTATTTATTATTTTAAGTATTTTTTTTGTTGAGGATCACATTTCTACAGAGTTTGGCTTGCTTTTATGAATGGATTAACATCAATGATGTTCATATGAATGATTCAAAATTTGGTTCATCATACAGGGCCCTGGGATGGTCATTATGGTGAAAATAGGGAAGGAATCATGAAATGAAATCAGGATAAGATCCTTACAGCAAATATATGCTAGGCAGGCAATGGATACTTCCCAACTGTAATCAAAAGAGCTTGTGGTTATCCTCATCTGCCAAAATATCAATAATATAATTGATCTTATCAAAACCAACTAGTGGAGAAGTATATAGATTCAAGTGGTAGAGTATAAATTGAGGTGTAAGCAGTAGAATGTATGAATATGGAGTATACTTGGGGCATAGTTTAAAAAACTTATTACAAACTAGTCTAAAATATATGCTAGTTTTCTCAATTCATCATTTCAACCTGGTCTGCCATATTTTAACTTGTGAATGTTGATTCAAATTTAAAATAAAAAGCAAGCAAAAACTCTTAGCTTTATTAATATTTTTTTTTTACCTCTGATAACTTCATGATATTTATGTCTTATTGTATTTGATCAATGTAAAAGCCATTTCTATGGTCAACATATTCCCTTTCAGGCTACTGTTTTTATCGAACTCACCATTTTATGCTGGTGCTCTTGTACATTAATAATGCTATCCATTGCAAACTTCTGCATAAGTAATTTGAAAATTTTTCTCAAGATTTCCAATTAACTAATGTATTTGTCACAACATGCATTCCAATATATATGCTAAGATGATAAGTCTAATTTCTTAACAGTTAATTTTTGCCTTGACTGGACTGGCCAAGGGGAGAGGGTGATTTCCTTCCAGGCTCTCTTTGAAGCAGCAGCATCACGCCCTGTTTTGAGTGTCCCACTTGCAACTAACTATAGCCTATTATGCACTCTAAAGTTTAAAAATAGCTCTTACACTGGGAATTCAGCACACTAAATTACATAATACTCAGAAACATATTGCTTAATTAGTAAGAGTTCGTATAAATAAATGACAAAATTTGGCACGAGCGCTTGGAGTTATTATGTTTTATAATGCCACAGTAAGTCTAGTCACTGTTCAAATATTAAAAGATTTTAAACATAAATGCTTTGCCGAAATAAATTCATTTGGTGATGTTAAAATTAGAATAGGATCGGGACAACATACTAAAATAGAAGTAATAACCATCCATCTACAAACTATCTAGCTAATGATGTTAAACCATTTGGCATAGAAAGGATTCATACACTGTTTGTATTCAAATAGGTTTTTTTTATTCAATAAAATATATTAAGCATTTTGTACTTATACAGTTTTTCTCTGCCATGAATCTCCTTATATACTCTGGAAGTAAAGATTGTGTTACATAAACAAATACAACAAATAATATTTACTATATAAAAACAAGAAAAAAAACTAATATAAACACAATAACAAAAACAGAAAACCACAGCAATATATTTTTTTAGACTACTATACTGATCTATATTTCATCTCAGCCTGTCTCCCCTCTCCCATCCCTCTCTAAATCCCGATCTCTTTTCTTATATGGTTTTCAATACAATTTATGAATGTTCCAAGACTTTCACTTAGAAACTTACTTGGTCAATTGTTCCAAAAGTTTATGCATCTTTGTAATAAAGATTTTTCCTTTACTCCCCTTTTCAATAGTTACTTTTTTTTTATCAAATATCTGTGTTTTCTTGAACTTTCTTTCAATTTATTCCATGAAATATATACCAGGTTTATATCTTAAAACATTTCATCCATAAGATATACCCTACAGTAGATGTGATATACTGCATAATTTTTATGGTGAACATTTGAATCAAAGTTTGGTTTCTTCTAGGTTATTTTTTCTTTTCTTCTAAATATAGTCAAATTTCAAAAACATTATTTAAAGACTTATTTCAAAGAAACGTGAAATAGGCTAAATGTTTTCAATAGGCATAACTAGTATAGGTGAACAATTTATATAAAATTATTAGTTATTCATGCAGGTCAGGTCAATGTATAATTTGAAGTTTGGATTTTTTTTAAGCAAACCTATAGTCTAAAAACAAAAGTACAGTTTTATAACTATTTTTATTTTTCTAAAATTTGACTAACAGAAATTATTTATATTCACAAAAATACTTTATTCTAAGAGTTAGACTTGTAATAAACTAAAGGACATACTTGATTGCAAATCCATAGGTGATTACTTCCATAATGGATTAAAGGGGATTATAGTGGGCTTCATTATAGATGTTTTGTTAAGATTATGTATTTGCAGAACACTATGACAATGAAAAATAAAAATATTCAAGTACCAGAGACAAAGTTTGTGTGGGAATCATGAGACTAAGTTATCAATGATATTTCTAAAAATAATAACATATTACATAATGTAAAACTACTAATAACAAATTTCAATTTTCCAAAAATAATTGGGATTATAAAAAATAATCAACATATTCCAAGAAATTTTGTTATAAGAATGCACTATTCTATAATGAGAATTTCAAATTTTTGGTGTGGGGAGGCTCACTCCTTTAATTCTCATCTGGTCTCTACCGTTGAACCCTGTTAGGGTTCTGTGACTCTCGAATCTCCTTCCCTGTCACTTGGTTATAATTTATCACTCCCTTAGGTCCCATGAATCATAATTTTCATTAGGATTCTTGTTCTTTATTAGGATTCCTGTTTCACAATTTGTACTTGTTTCTTTTGTTCTTATAGCTCAAAGTTGACCCGTGCCAGCGTGCCTTGTTGACTTCAAATGTTTCATACACAGCAATAATTTATCATCTCCACATGTAAACACACTAATGTTGTTTTGCTTATTCATTGTGAAAGCATTAACATAGTTTCATTGTAGCAGACATATTGCATTCAAACACACTAACCATGCTCCTCTTGTAATGGAATTACATTAATACAAACATTGCAACCTCGCTTTGCTAGTTCATGATCAAACAGAACACACACACTAATCTTATTTGCTTAAATTGGACATAGTTGCATACACAGTACTACACACACATTACTTTGTAATGTAAAAATGAAAAAATAACATATAAACATATTAACCTTATTTTTCTTGTACATTGTGTTTCAATGTTCAAGTGAAGTACTTCCAAGAAGGGGAGGGGGGGGTGGATTAAGAGCATGTTGGAAAAAATAAGTCATTACCCATTCATCACACTTCACAATACATGAAATTTTAAAAAATTAAAAAAAAAAGGGGGGAACAAAGGTGTACAGAAACAAAGTTGTCTAAAATCATTTCAGGGATAATGTTGTGTAATGTTTGGAAGTTGTGAATCTTTTAATTATTAAAATAACACACTAATAACTTATATTTACAAATTCCAAGAATGGTGAGAGTGATTTATAATTTCAAAATTACATTAAACCATATAAATATATACATTTTTGAAATCAGTATTAAAAGAGCTTGAAAATCACGTTACTTAATATAGTGCAAGAAATAAATTTCAACACCCCCTCTTCCCTTCAAGCAGTGTGCTCCTACTTCCCTCCCTAACAAATTAAAAATTTGGAGTTTTACAGTTTATAGTCCAAAACCCAACCTGGGTATAAAGAAACCTTTGGCACTTGCTTTCAGGGACACTAAAAAAAAAAAAAACTTTTTAAACAAGCATTTACAAAGAATAATATACACAGGTATGCTGGAGTTTATTTACTTTACTAATTTATTTTAAAAATAATAGTGAGTCTTAATTTCTGTAATTGTTATATTTGATATTTTAAAATAACTGAAATTATTTTGTTAATGCTTCATTTGTTTGTCAGATATGTTTTTCAATGTTGAAAGGAGATATATGGTGCAAAGGGAGAATTATTGAAAAATAATCTTTCTTCTTAATGTAATAAAAGAGTCTAAGCAAGTTATTAGACAAAAGTTTTGGTATACCCATTACCCTGAGGACTGACAGGTGTAGAATATGATTCTGCATGGGATCAATGAAACACAGATTCCTATAAATTTGACAATTGAAGATTATTATATAGCATATATGAAATTATTCTAAAAGTTTTATCCTAATTTATTTTTTATCTGAATTGCTGTATCTTAAATAAATTCCAATGATATAATTTTGTATGTTCCAAGCTCTTGTAATGATAAATTTATAGATCTTGGTGGAGTATAACACATAACACTTCATTCTTAGAGGAATTGATAAAAAGTGTTGATTTATTTTTATTAATAGGATAGGCCAATATTCTCCAATTATTTGTTCATGTAATTTTTTTTTTTGTGTAGTACAAAAACTAGACTGCAGGTAGCTCATTATATACTGTATGAAGAATAAAATAATTTACATATTTGTTGTAAATTAATCTCATTAATCCAGACCTTGCTAGTCCGGATATCTCGCTTATACAAAATGATGTTAAAAAATAAAATCGAACTGTTTTTTTTACTAAAACAATTAATTAAAACAATATTTAATTGTTTATATAAATTTAAACTTTAGCTTTATGTGGAGAAAGAGAAGAAAAAAATTTAGAGAGGAGGAAAATATTATGAATAGCCTACTGCGGGGAGATTGCAGTTTTGTGTTTCGCTTGAAAATGGCCACCAATTTTTGACGTAGATACTTCCAGACATAAGTTGTTAATAAATTTAATGATA
>PXIH01S0032600.1:0-12340 GCA_003024985.2 Euperipatoides rowelli
TGGGTTTATTACAAAACAATTAAATACAAAATGCATTAGGCTGTCAATTTGGACCAATAATGCAAAAATAAAACATTAAATATTGATAACACTGGGGCCCAACAATTTTTTATTTTTTTCCTGCTGATTAAGATCTGACACTTGTTTTTGACTAAATTTGGTACGCTGATTTCAAAAATCAAACTCTTTTTTTTTTATCACGTCAAGTTTTTGTTCTATGACATTCTGTGTTCAACCCCTTCTTTGCAAAAGCCACCAAACAATTGAATGCATGTCAGTTGAAATTTTTTGTTTCTAGAGTTCTAAAATAACATTTTAATGTAACAGGGAAATGATATTGTACAATACTTTAGAATTGAGAGTGATTTAGATGTGTCAGGATTGTTAAATCCAAAGGGTGTGACACCTTATGATCCAAATGGGTCGCACTTGTTTTTGGATAGTTCAAAAAGGAGCCTTAGGTGTATTTAACTCCACAATGGAANGCTGGCTAAGGACAAACATTGGACTCAGAAAAACTCACTATTGAGGACATCCTTAAATGTTGGAGAAAGAAATGTCATAATACAACCTTTAGTAGATAAAGAAAAAAATAATATTTCCTTCTCTCCACATCAAACGAGATATAGTAAAGCAGTATGTTAAAGCTTTAGATATACAAGGTGACTGTTTTAAGTACATTTTTGCAAAATTTACAGGTCTTTGTTATGAAAAAAATAAAAGCTGGCATGTTTGATGGGCCACAAAAAATCCGCAAATTACAAAGATCTTGTTAAAACATTGCTTAAAGATTTTCATCACCTGGGTTGCAACATGAACATAAAACTTCAGAATTTCCTGAAAATTTAGGTGACTTAAGTGATGAACATGGTGAAAAGTTTCAAGACATAAAAACTATGGAATATCTATACCAAGGAAAGTGAGATGCGCACATGTTGGCCGACTACTATTGGAGTATTCAAAGAGACTGCAAAAGTTTGAAACACTCCAGGAAGTGTTACAAGTGAAAATTTCTTCCATGAAAAGTGTCATATCATTTGCAACTTCACCATTTTTAAGCGATTTCCTGAAAATATGGGGTAGGTCTATGCTTTGGAGAAAAATCTTGACATGATAGCCAAAACAAATATTATTTTTGGATTCAGCATGTCAAAATTAGTAAAAAACAAGTCTGCTAACCTACTATTTTAAACTTGTTTGTGTCATATCATTTGCTATTTAACTCTTTTTTAGTGATTTTTTGAAAATGTGAGATATGCTTTGGAACAAAAATTTGATGTGATAGTCAAAAACCAATATGATTTTTGGGTTCAGCACACCAAAATTACTAAAAAACAAGTCTTAGATATGAGTCAGCAAAAACTTTATTGGCCAGTGGATAATTTAAGTGTAACATATGTAGTCTAGCCTTGAGGATATGAAGACATTTACATCGATTCCAAATGAAAAACTGATTAAATATTTCAAATAAGTAAAAGTATAAGTTATACAGTCTGTACAAAATGAAATGTTGAAAAAATCAGCTTTCCAGGTAGATTTAAATCCCTTAACTTGTAACTTGCTCGACAACATAATATCAGAGTTAACAGATAACAACTTGGATAATAAAGATTTAGTAGTGACTACTGACTAGTGAGATTCAATGATTTATTAAACTGTTTATTTGAAAACAAGGTGACGTTAATGTTAATGGTGTGAGATAATTGCTATATCTGGTTCATTTTAATATAGGATTGAAATCCATACAGAGTAAAAAAAACAGTATGTTTGTTTTCTATACAATCCTATAGATCCTTGCACTTATCTGAATTACATTTGGCTTAGTTACTCTTTAGGACTTAGGCTAATACAAAATATAGACTACGATTAAACAAGGACACACCCCTGCTGCATATGCACAGACAGTTTTTCTTAGAACTTGAGGTTTAAACACAGGAATATTTTCATTTTGGATGTTCTACTTATAAGAAGAAGCCACACTTTAAGCTATTTTTAAATAAAAAATATATACTATTAAAACTAAAAAGAATAATCTGAACTTAAAAGCAATAGTAAAAATGCATTTTAATATAGCCATCTACAGGTTGTCTATACAGTTAGCTTAGTCTGTGACATTTGAGTGTGGGTCGAATTTTATTAGTGGGATAATAGAAGAACATATTCATGAACACCTAGGCATGAATTTTAATTAAATGGAATTTCTTCAAGCTATATCATTCCCTGTTTAAATGCAGTATGTACCTGGGCCAAAATGATTATGCAAGGCTAAGCTATACCAACATCTTTAAATTGTTCAGACATGTTCTTGGTTTTAGTATTGAATGGCAGGAGCATATTATAGCCTAAACATTCAAAGAAAATATAATAAATAAACTGATTTAAATTTGGATTGAAGAGTATTCTGTTACCCAATTTTACTGATAATAATATACCTGATAAATCCTAATTCTTTGCAAATTACATCAGCAGCCGATTTATCCACAGAATTTGCACAAATAAAACCCCATGAATTATCCTGAAATACTTCCACAATACCTTCACTAAATCTTGAGCCATGACGTAATCTACAAAAATAAAAGTACAAAGAATATTAATAGTATACATACATTTCAAAAAATTTACATTCAAAACGGTTTTTTAAAAAAATATAAACTAATTTACATTAAACATTTTCTCAACATAAGACTGAAGATATATAGCCTAACTTTGTCTCAGACAGTTGATTCATGTGACCACTTTGCTCATGTGGNGGATGGAGCAGGTAGTCATATCCTGGTTAGTACCAAACATTTATGGAGATTGGAATAAAAGTACAACAGGGTTTTTTTTTCATCTGAAACTACTTTTGTATTCAAAGGTGAAAACATAAATATGAAGACATTGGATGGAGATTCAAAATATGATGATTTGTCCCTGCTGGGAGAACCATGCACTGGTGCCTAGAGCTGGTGTGTATAGGTGGTGCATACAGTTGGTGCATAGAGCTGGTGATACAGCTCAGCATAGCATAGATATTATGCACTGAGCTGGTGCATAGAGCTGGTGTGTATAGCTGGTGCATAGAGCTGGTGATAATAGCTGGTGGATGGAGCTTATGAATTGAGCTGGTGTTCATAGCTGGTACATAGAGTTGTTGGATAAATCTTGTGATATAGCTGGTGCATAGAGTTGGTGCATAGAGCTGGTGATATAGCTGGTGCATGGAGCTGATGCATTGAGCTGGTGCATAGAGTTNGTGCATAGACCTGGTGATATAGCTGGTGCATAGAGTTGGTGCATAGAGCTGTTTATACAGCTTGTACATAGAACTGGTGATATAGCTGGTGCATAGAGTTTGTGCATAGAGCTGGTGATATAGCTGGTGCATAGAGTTGGTGCATAGAGCTGGTGATATAGCTGGTGCATGGAGCTAATGCATTGGGCTGGTGCATAGAGCTTGTGTGTATAGCTGGTGCATAGAGATTTATGTATAGCTGGTGCTTAGAACTGATACATAGAGCTGGTGTGTAAAGCTGATGTATAGAGCGCTCAACTTTGGAGAACCAGAATTTCTGATGAATCACAAGATCCTAATTTGTCTTCTAGAGACCTATAACTAAAGTGTTTATTAAGAATAAATTTAATAAAGAATATATCAAGATTTTTTTAAGTCAACATGATTATGAAGAAAGAAAACATAATGACTCAAGGAAACATCAAAGATTAAAGAATAGAAGAAACATGTTTATTAATGTAAATATAGCTTTGTAAAATAAAGTAAAAAATAACAAATAGTAGTTTATTTTTAAAAATAAAAGAAATGTGAAGATTCATATTAAAATAAAATATATGCTTTCTTAATAAAGAAATAGAACTTATTAGTTGCTGTATGTGAGACAATATTCATCATGATGATAAATTTAGTACAGATTATTATTTGTATGTTTTTTGTGTTGTTGTTTAATATTTTTACAATAAGATACTAACAACAACAATAATTATTATCAAAGGTAAAATCAATTTGGCTTTCTAAAGTATACAGTGTATGATGCAAATAGCTCCTATGGCGATTATGTTCAACTAGATTAGATTTATTTTGCACAAACATTTTCTTGATAGAATTTAATTTTATACTTTTTATTTTCTTTTATCACTTTAAACAAAACTGTACCATTTATTTAATAAATCATTGTTTAAAGATTATATATATGGTGCAATGTGATTACTGATTGTGTAAATGAATAACAAATTTAATATTTGCAATATTGTACTGTAATATAGAGGTGGGAAAAGACATGTTCCTATTATTTATGCAATTTGGTTTTCCAGCCACCCCTCCCCATTATTGGCATAAATAATAGAGAGTTTACTGTATATAATATATTGCAAATAATGTACACTTAGAGACTTTTGTAAAGATGATTACTATACATCTTATTAATCACTCTTTCCACTTATAGTCATATTAGTTATTATATTTTTTTTATTTTTCTTAGAGATGACTGATTCAAAAACTGAAATTAAAATTTGTACAGTAAATAAAGAGGTTATATTCAGAATCTAAAAGACAAAACCTGTCAAAATTTATAGATAAATTGCAATTAGATTTAATTTTTGTTCAAGAGACAAAGAAGAAAAATGGCAATATGAGTCTTGGTAGAATTCAAAAACGCTACTGTATCATATAAAGAGATGCAAAGGAACTCAAAATAAAAATAAAATAAATGAAAAATTTTAAAATTGATTGATTTAATTTAGAATAAATTCTAAATTAAATCAATCAGTTTCAAAATTATTCATTTATCTTTTTCTCCTATTACAGAATTGAAATGCTTACCTGAGGAGTTTAAAAATTTATTTATTAAATACAATAAAGGTGTACCTTCATCAGCATACATTGAACGATTATTTAGTGCTGGAGGACTAGTATACAATAATCAGAGAAATTGCTTGTCAGACAGGCATTTGAGAACAGTTTACTATCAAATATACAATAAATGTTCTATACATAAACCTATTAAATTTGTATAATAATTTATATGATTTTTACCTAAATATTAGAAGTCTTTCATATTTTGTGTTCAGCTAGTGTTTGTAATTTTTAAAAACTTGATAGGCCATATCTGAAAATAGGGAGAGGGGGGTCTGACACATGGCTAAGTCAATTTTAATTTTAATTGAATAAGTTAATAATTAAAACTTAACTCAACTTGGTTAATTTTAAGAAAGTTAACTTTTGACTTAACAAATTTTAAAAAGAAAGTTACAAAAACATTTCCCGGGATGGGATGAGGGAGGGGGTTTCAACCCAAAAAAACCACCTACTCTCTATCTTTGCCATAGATACTATAAAATATAGATTTAAACAGTAAATTAAAAGTGTTTTGGAAGATGTAAGTTTCCAGACAAAATTAACTGAGTTAATTTTTGATTTTACCTTAACTTAGTTAATGGTTTTAGTTTAACTACCTCAATAATTTTTTAATCAAATTAAACTTTTAACTTAACTCAGTTAACTAGCTATTTGAAGCAATGTAACTTAACTGAGGTAAGGCGTTTCATTGAATTATCTAACACTGCTTGTTTTATTGTCATGTTTTTCTTTTATATTTTGCTTACTACATTTTTGTTACTACATTGATTGTTTATTCTTTTCACATTTTTATTTTTTCTTTACTTTCTTTCTTAGTCATAGTCCTATAATATTTTGTTATATTTTAGATATTTCTCTCTAGGTAAAGTGCTTACATATTTAAACGATATAAATATTGTAATATTATAATATCTTGCATAATAGGCAGATCCCTTTTTTTTTTAATTTTTTTTTTTTTTTTTTTCAAATAAATTAATGCCAAGAATGACTAAATGCAGTCAACTAAGTTAGATCACCTATTAAAAATGCTGTTTCGGGATAAAATAATATTTATTGGGGAAAAGGGGTAAACAGTAATTAATCTTGTGTTGTTTAAATATAATAAAATATTCTAAGAAATTTGTACAATCAATCTTAAATTTTAAACGGGGAAGGAGAATAATTAGGTCATTCCATCTATTTCTATAGCTTAATCTTACTTTGATCCTATTATAATTGCAAAATATCATTAACCTCCAGGAATTAGCTATAACTTATCTTATCAAAATAGTTTGAGAGGATTTATTTTTAGTATAGGTATCAAACCAGCACTTTAATAAAAATGTGATTTATACTTTAAGACTTTCAGAGTAAAGAAGTTTAAGTCGAGTTAGCAAAGAGATTTGGAGAAGGTATGTATGTGATATTTGTTGTTTTTTACTAATAATGTAGCCTAAATTATTATCATAGGTTTATTTATTGAACAAAATGAAACATCATTAGGTACATATAATTATCATGCCACCCTAGCTCCTAAGGATATGTGTAGCATTAACATAGTAGACAGGAATGATTAGTTTTGAATATAATTAAAATAAAAATAGCTAATAAAAAATAAAAGTAGGTTATCACATAGTTTATAGCTCAATATAAATTATTGTTCGAAATAAATCGCTCCAAAAACAGTCCAGGTGTTAACACAAGTGATTCACATTATATCACCAATTCAAGCTATAATCCAGTATCTAATGATTAATAGAAATTGCAGCATTTCAGTCCCACACCAGAAAAAACAATAACATAAAAAATGCAATGTTAGATAACACCGTCAATTTTCAACTTAGTGAGGAACCAATCCCCATCTCCAATCACAGTCAATGTAACTAGGCCTACATAGAATAATTTCCGGAACAATATCCTTATAGTGAACACCAAATAAGTTAGTAAAGCACACAAGAGATAAAACTAAAAACAAGCTATGAAAAAGATAACATATAAAATACGCTGCAACACAGGCCTTGTCTCTAGGGAAAAAGTACGCCATCTTAAGTAAGTAACGAAATTTTGTAATCAAATCAACAAATAAAGTCCTTAACTTCCAGTAACAACTGCCCAAAAGCAATACATCCATGTTTATAATTTTAACGTAGATGAAATTAAAAAAAAAAGAAGCAAGATAAATAATAAACAATCATGCTAAACACACTATGTGCATTGCGAGCAGCCATTACAGCGCTACATCACTGATAAGTGACGCTTTCAAAGGATTGTAGTGTATGTATGAGACTTCCTAAGTAGTTTGACAATATCAATCGATTACTTATAAAACAGATTTGTAGCCTATATTAATAACATTTTATCATGTAGGCTACTGAAAGAAAGATTGTTGCTTACATTTCATTCACACAAGAGCAGCTCTTTAATAAGCATCCATTTGTGAAGTAAAATAAGAAATCCCAACAATTTACTCAATATGACAATTTTATTAAGACAATTAAACAAGATTTGCTTTCATATACCTTCACTGCTATATAAAACAGCATAAAAATAAATATTCATGTTGTTTTTTTTATATATATATTTAATGGGGGGGGGGGGGACTGCACCCAAATTATAACTATGTTTTTCTATAAAAACAAAACATATTACAACCTCAAAAGAATAAAAGCTTGATGTGCATATTCTTAAATTAATCTAATATAATATAATGATTTAATTTTCTCTGGGCCTCTTTAACCCTTGTTAATAAAACGTAAATAAAAAAAAGAAGAAAAAACACTTTATATAAAGATACTATAAAGACTCATCGAAACCCATAGAATTAATGAAATGCAAACTTAAAGATATTGTATCCATAAGTTCTCTAGAATCATAATTATTGAATTGTGATTATAGAGAACTTATAATCTTTTATACTTATTGAAGGATAAATATTATTATTTTTACAAGTAGATGGAGGAATATCCCTTGGTTCAAAATGAATAACATTGTTTAATATAGTGTTTATAAATGAAATAACACTCTTATAGGCATTTGCTCTGCTTGTTTGACTCAATAAATTCATGTTATGCAAACACCAGAAAAATGGGGTGTAGATTCTCTCTGCATCCAAAAATAGAAACAAATGAGTAAAAAGATCAATTTGAAACAAATTTTCCATGCTTATTGAGGATCTATTCATAGTGGTATATCATTTATATTATTTGGAATTGTTAGGGTCTTCAATTTCTTCAGTGTCAAAATAAAAAAATTAAGATTTTTTTCTTTTTTAATATTACTCAGCCCATTTGAACTTTGTCAGAATAATTAGAGTTCTATACAGAGTGGATGCCATTTATTTTCAAAGGAACATGATATGATATTATGTCCTTTATAAACAATAAGAGAAATAAAAATATTGAAAAAAAAAATCTTAAAACATATTTGGCCCATTTCAACCAAATTTGTTAAGAGTTATAGAAGTGTAAGAACTCAAGAAATTAACTGAATTCAAGTACAGTTTATTTTTTTTTCGGATGGGAAGCAGTGGTGTACCATGATGTTTTGATATCCAGGGCCCCTTAAGTCACTATTGTCTATTGGCCTAGATAATCTTGCCACTGCCCCCTCACATTACAAATTTATCACACACACACCCTAAAAAAATTATATTTTTTTAGAACAATCTCTGTAGTGGTACCCGGTGTGGACCACCACCCCAACCCTTGGTACGCCTCTGATGGGAAGTTATCCTATTCTTCCTACTTACTTCATTAATCAAGGGTAAAAATAAATGAATACTTCTTATTAGGCTAATATAAAGAATAAAAAAAGCCTTTTCAGCAACTACAGTAAGTGAAACTTAGTGCTAAATAGGCTTTTGCTCATTAGAAAAAGCATGCATAAATATATAACCTATTAATGATTACCGTATTATTTGTCCACTTGAACGTAAAAGGTCTCTTCTTGTCAGAGCTTAAAAGAAAGATGTTTTAATATAAAAATTATGTTTGCCGTCAGTAATCTATAAATACATATTTCAAATTTCTTCTGTTTTTGTTTTTCATTATTAATGATAAACTTTTACATTAATGCCTACAACAAATAGAATACAAATGAAATGTGCAAAACAAATATTATTAATTAAATCACAAGGACAAAATGCCATTAAATTAACTTTAAATGCATAAATTTATTTTCAATAAATTATTTTATAACATAATAGATTATAATTATTTAGGTACAGATATGCTGTATATTTTTAATGCAATTTACCAAGCCTATAGTATAATGCTATCTAATTTTTAATGCCATAATTCATTATGTAACATAATATCCTTCAATTTATAACCATTGACGTCAGAAAAGATTTCCTTACAGAAAAACTATTAGGATTTTTTTTTTTTTTTAAGTCTAAGCCTTGAACAATTTTATGAGCTCTAGACAAGAAAAAAATATTATAGATTTATCTATTAAAAAACATAAAAGAGAACAATTTATAACATTAACCTACAATAGGAACATATTGAAATAATATATAAAAATAATCAAGAACAAAATTATAATCACAACATAAATGATAGCGTCAGCTATATATTTCGAATTTTTATTAAAAGTTTAGGACAATAAGTTAAGTTCCATTTTAAAGCAAAAGGACTGGAGAAGCAATAATTCTAAATCTCTTTTATAATATAAATTTATTGAGGTTAATAAAAATACAAAGGGATTAAACAAGCTCCATTAAAGACTCTATATAAGCCACATAATTAAACAAAAGAAAGCAGTATTTTTATTATCCATTAGTGATGCGAAAGAAAGAATTAAGTAAAATGTTTGGGATTTGGTTAAGATTTAAGTAAAATTAACTACTTGCTGTAAAGCAAGTACTGTAATTAATTCCTAAATCTTAAAATTTAAATTACAAAAAAAAAGTTGCTCCAAATATTTGGGTAGCCATAAAAAAAATATAGGCTATATTTGAGCGAGGGTATAATTTTAGTGAAAAATAATATGCTGTTGTTCTATAAACAAAGATTTGCAAATACTGTCATTTTTTGCCATCCTATATTTCAGCATTGGTAAAATAGCCTAAAAATAATTGACTAATAAAAGTAGTCTATAACATTATTTTTTTCTAATAATAAATTTTTAAAAATTGCAATTTCAAGTAACTTAATGAATTTAAATAATTTAAAAATTTATTTTTATCTCCATGTCCAAAAATCTAACAATTGCTGGTTGATAAGACCCATACAAAATTTTCTTCATAGCCTCGACTTTAAAGAAAAATGGATTTCATTTTTTTAATAATAATAATACTTAAATCTTAAGTCCATATTTAGTAAAAATTAAGCATTTTTCAATTAAATGTTATATGGTATTTAAATTATGCATTTTAAGATTTTGAAAATCAGTTATTGTAGCCTAATAATATAAATTCCTTACGTTCTTTGGCCACATCATTTATATCTAAAATTGGTATTTGTGTTGTTTCTATTCTCCTATCGTCCCCAAATTTAAAATTAGTTGGAGTCCTTTTGGCATAAAATCTCTGAAATTAAATTAAATATTAGTGATCCAATATTTGATAACAAACAATAATTAGATGAAAATAAGATCTGTTATATCTACTGCATAATTATGCAAACATAGATTTGTTGTAATCTTATTAGAAATCTGTATAAAATTGAATGTCTGTCTGTATATAAGTTCTCTATACAATCTTAAACCTTTGACCAATTTGGACCAAATTTGGCATAGGCCTAGTTACTCTCTAGGACCCTCACAAAATATAGGCTACCTTACCATTAGACCTGGACATTCCACTGATGTGCATGCATAGACAGTTTTTCTTATAACGTGGGTTTAATGCAGGGATATTTTCATTTTGAATGTTCTTTTTTGTAACAAATGGAGAGTTTCAGGGAATAAGAAATAATGAAAGCTGTACTGTGGTAAAAAGGAAAGGAATTAGGCTACTGCTGATACTCTTGGTTTGTAATCTTCAGCTTTTATTTATAATTTGAAATAAAATAACAAAAGTTACAAACAATAGGCAGCAGCTCGCTGAATAACTGTAAGAAAATTATAGTAAAAATTAATGTGCAAGGAGGCCATGGTATGAAAGGCTGGCTCCCACCAGCTGATGGTAAGAAAACATAAAGAATAAATAAAATAAATCATTTTACCTATCAGTCATGGTGAGAGCCACTCCTGATAGGATAATTACAATAGCTTTATGTCAAAACAGAATGTACATTTAAATTTATCTTCCATTGAATAAATGAATAAATTAGCTTTGGTTCATGTATTCAACAAAGTAGACTCGTTTATGATGTGTTTGCAAACAGTATATAATTAACTACATTTGATCAACTCTTGTTAACAATCAACAAGAGTTGAGTGAAGAAAGTAAACATGTCACAAATTAAAGTCAATTCTTCCTGAATACTTAAGCAAATCGATAATAAAATACATAGTGCCTAATTTGTTACAATATATAAGATTTAAGATCATATGCTATATTTTTCTTAAAGAGAAATTTTGTCTAATGAATATATTTATTTTTCATGAAAGAAAAGAAAAAGTAAAATAACATACAGCATCAAAAAATAACAATTTTATTTATATCTGTGAATTAGTAACAAAAGGCAAATATTTATTTACTTTAAAAATAAATAAAAAATAATGTAAGCCTACCATGTAGCCTACTTTTTATTTACAATCTAGCTGAATGGCCATCATGAACGGAACGGATGCAATTATATTTGAATAAATTGAACCTTCTCCATCCCTCTCTAACCTTTCTCCCCCCTCCCCTCCTAACACTTTCTCCAGAATCATACCCGATGTTGACTTTTCTTTCGATCCATCCACTTATTCTCGTTTCTCTTCCTCCCCCATTTGCCTTTCTTATATATTTGCCTGTCAAAATTGATTAAAACAATTTTTTTGAGATTCTGTTGCTTCTCTCCCTACATTCCTCTCCTCTCTTCTTCTCCTTCTACAGAATCATATCCAATGATTTAATCTAATTTACTACCTGTATGCCTAGAAATTTTTTTCTTTGTATTTAACATTGTTGATTTGGATGTTCACTTCTTATTATTTAAATATTACCTAAATGACCCGGCACCCATTTTTTTATATTTGTGTTTATTGCCTGGAATTATTAAAAAAAAATAGTGTTAATTTATGAAATAAATTAATTGTTAGGTCACCATTACTTACATCATTAACACTAGGTGGCTCTAAAGCTAAGAATCAAATTACACAACTTATACAATTTTTTTTTTTTTTTTTTTTTTTAAATCAAAGTATTCATCGATTCTAAGATTAGTGTAAATAAAAATGTACTCTTTAACCCTCTCTCATCACTGCCTTTAATGAATGTAATAATTATATATTAAATAATATCTAGCATGAAGCCTCATTATAAAATGACATGATAAATGAGAGAACCGATACATTTCAACATTTATTTTATTGATATGGAGGCTTAATTAAATTTCTTAGTTTTATTAAAAAATA
>PXIH01S0032699.1:13803-26620 GCA_003024985.2 Euperipatoides rowelli
TATATATATATATAGTATCTCAATACTTGAGTTACTAAACATTAAATTAATAATAAATTCCATCCTTATCTTTATCTCAAACATCATAATTTATATATATTGTTAATGTGGTTGACCCCTACTCAACTACCTTCCGATACTACGATAAATAGATATTTAAACTAAAGTGTTTTTATATAATAAATTTATTTATCGAAAAATGAGAATAAATCTAATCCCTTTTAATTTGTTTACCATTGGTTGTGTCACCTGTGTAAAATTTTATTTTTGTTGAAATTGAACTGAAATTTAATTGTTGTTCGTTTGATCCGTGTTTAAATATTTCTAATTGTACTTTTTGTTTGTATTGTTTTATTTGTATTTTAAATTAATTATATTTTGCATAAGTGGTTTTTCCACTAGTGATGATCAGGTTGTAATGATTCCTTTATGTCACTATAATTCATTTGAATATTTAAGGCACTACTGTATCAAAATCTTAAAGTTATTGTATTTCATTTGTTTATGTTTGCGATTTGCCTAGTGACAAATAGTCTGCTCTCTTACCTACTGCACCTCATTTTTTTTGTTTCTCACTCTCCAAACGTAACAACGCTATTTTAAAAGCATGGTGCATGTAGATTAGATCGCACACGGTTGTCACTGTGTTTCTCTCTTACTGTCATTTTGAAATGATAAAATTTTATTTGTTTAATTAATATTACTGAACGTATATTTTAATTTCCTTTTATTTAAATAATTCTGTAATGCGTTGATCTAGTAAGGTAGTTAAGTTTTTATATTTTTTATTAATGAGTGGTCATTCTATATAGTTACATGAATGTCATTTAAATATACGTTATTAAATGCTGTTTCATATTAGATTAATATGAAAGCCATATAAACATTGTATTTGTTTTGAATGTGCGTTTAATGTGAAAGCATAAACTTACCTGCGATGTTAATCATCTTATCATTTGTAAAAACCTTTAGACAATAAATATCTGACTTTGAGGTATACATCTGAGTGAGTATCCTATTGAGAACTCTAACACATGCTGTGATGGATGATTTTATCACCAACTGTATTGTTCTTTTGCTAATCATGCCAGCGTCTGCGCATTCCGCCTCTACATATATTGAAGCACTAAGGGAATTTTATCATCAAATCCACAGGTAGCGATCTGCGAGGAACATTACCAATTTTTGAACAAACTGAGGAGAACAGGCTTACTACTTGGACTAATTAAAGACTAGCCTATGACATTTTTATTTTCGAACTACAATATAAAGAGGGTTAAAATCTGTGAATAAAAAATAAGTAAAAGCAAAAGGACTCTGAATAAATTATATTAGAAATTTAAAAGAAAAAAAACGATACAGTAAAGCTGAAAAAACATGGTACAGTAAAGCTGAAGCTGACAGAAGTTTTCACCAGTTCAAAAGAAGCAGACAACTAGCTGTCCACCAAAGACTGATGAATGGTGTCCGGTCCAATGATGTACCAAGGTGCTGATGAAAAATTATAATAAAGTTTCTTTAGTCATATGTTTCAGCTGCTGATCTATTGCTGATGTCCTCAAAGAAATAAAATCAACCGCAGAGTTTACCAACATAAAATTAGATCAAAATTGTGTTTGTAAGTTGCCAGCAATATTTGTTCTTAAATGTTTCACCAGATCCGAAGAAGTGCTTCCAATCGCCAGTGAGCTCACAAAGGACGATAACTTTGTGCTGCGATTAAAATAGTAAGTCATGGCATAAATTATAAAATTTATTAAGTTAGTTAATATAGTTTGACCACACAATTTATTTATATCATGTGTAACTTGGTTTTTTTATTTGGTAAAACTTATAAAAAAATAAGGATGCAAATAATTATTAATATCTAAAGTTTTAAATGTTTTTTTATGTATATATATATATAAATATATTAGCTACAGCCTAATGGCCATAATAAATCATAATATGTTTCCCTAAATCCTCTTTATGGTGTGTCAATTATTTAAAGTTTAGTGTAGACTAGTTAGTGTTAAGGGTGTCAATACGAATTTAGTTAAGTTAAAATATAGTTATTTTTTTTTTTTTTTTTTTTTAAATGTTTTTTTAAGACGCACATGTTAGGCTGCATTATGATATTTGTAAATCCAAATATCAAGCGAGATATTTGTTCTTTCATCACTATCTTTATTTTCCTGTTAGCTTCTTTTAGATCATTTTTTCTTTTCTCCTCCTCCAAAAATTTGCTTTTTAGATACTTATGTTTTAATATTTCTACTTTTGCCTTTCTTCTCCTTGGTGTCATCGGTGATCATGGTACCCATGATAATACCGCTTTAGCTACACTCTTCATTGTTTGTTTAAATATCTCCCATTTTCCTTCCACTGTCTTTGGGTGTTCACTCCTTACATCATCTTCTTGCAAAGCAATTATTTATTATCTCTGTTTGATACTTTTCTCTTTTGTCTAAATCCTCCAATGTTTCTGTGTTCCATCTATATTGAGCTACAGATTTCTCCTCTCTTTTCCACATGTTTTGTTTTATTTTGTCTCCCATGATAATTCCATGTAAAATTTTGTGGTATGTTTCCACCTCATTAATCCATTTTTGCTTTGATAGATTTTATGGCATCTTTGTCCAAGTTGGCTAGGATGTGGTCCAGTTGTGACCTCTGTCCTCCTTTTTCCCATGTTACTTGTACTTGTTTACATGTGCTCCATGAACTATACAGTGTTAATTTATACTGTTGCATTAATCCTTTCATAAATCTCCCATTTTCATTTGCATACTTATGCCATAATTGTGGTTCTATCCATTCCATTTCTTGGTTTTAGAAACCTTCTGTGCCTATGTGCATTTATGTCTCCCGCTATTATTATACCATCACTTCCTTTTGTGTGTGCTAGAGCCATGCTTAATTCTTCCCTATGCTTGTTGCTCATCCTTTCTGTTTCACTATCTAGATGCACAGTTATTAATATTATTTTATGCTTATTCCAACTTATGCTTGCACTACATACACTCCCTGAAAATGATTTGAAGTTATTTATGTAATGAGTCGATTTTTGCTTATCAATATTGCCCCCCCCTATATTCCTTTCTTTTTTATTGCTCCTGCTGTCCACCAAAGATAATTACAAGATTCTGCATTTCCATTTCCTATGTGTATCCTGTATGACAGCTATATCTATGTTCAAACCTTTCAATGTTTCATCTATTTTCTCTCTTTTCTCTCCTTTTGTACACCCCCTAACATTCCATGTAGCTATCTTTATGTTTTCTATATTTCCTATCTTCTTCGACATATTTTTAAAACCCTGTGACAATATGTACTGTGTATACCATTTCCTGCCTTTTGCTAATTAGTTCTATATTAATTTGACTTGAATCTTGAGGCACTCTAATTCTAATGCTATACTCTTTTCCACTCTCTATTTAACTCGTAACTCTCTCCTCTGTTTCATTGGATCTCTCATTTTCACTCCTTTCAATATTTCCTACATCCATTACATTGTCATAGTGATTATAGATTTGCTACTTATATCCTTTCTATATGCAAACCTAATCCACTTTTGTCCATCATGCAACATATTAAAATCTATTTCTCCCCCCCTCCTCTCCCTTGGTGTATTCTTGATACAGCATCAATTACTTCCGCCCCACCCCACGCACCCTCTTTCTGAATTTCTGTACAATATGTCAAATATCTCCATTTCAGTTTTTGAATTAATCCCTTGTTCCTCATTGTTGTAGTTAAATCTAATTTGTTCCCCATATCTTTCTCTGTTATACCTTATATACTCTGCCACTCTAATTCTTAGTTCTCTTACTTTTCCCCTCATTGTTATCATGTGTGGCTTTCCCTCATATAGTTGAACAGGCAATTACCATCTAATCCTTTTCAATTTTTATAACTCTTACCCATCTGTTTTTACATCTGATTATTTCTGTACTCTCCATTTTCTCTTAAATTTGCTACTCTTATCTAGCTCAACTTCTAATTCTGTTTGAGTTAGCTGAATTATTCCCTTTTTCACTTTTGTCCCTTTGTTTTTATTATTTAAATTATTAATTTGTTAAATATCAGTTTCTCTGCTCATCCAAATATTTATCTGACTTTTATAATTTTTCTCTTGCACTGTCAGATTGATTTCCTTCTATGTTTGAATAGATATTCGTATATCCCCCTTTTTTCCCCCCTTTACCAATCACACCACTACCTGGCTGTAAATCAAATCAATAATGTTAGTTTCAATCTGTAACTTTTAACTTACTGCTTATTAAAATAATAAAAATAATAAATAAATAAGTTGTTCAAACAACTTCATCATAAATTAACAAATTCTATCAACTCTATTAGTATTAAATACAAAATCAAAAGATGTTCATCATAAATTAATGTCAAATAATATCAAATACGCTGTAGATTAGTATTAAACTCACACAAGTTAGTACAGTATTAATTTAAAACCAAAAATAATTAGTACGAGATTACTAATATTTCTTAATTCTTAAGAAACACAAAATCACACAAGTTAGTATTAATTTAAAACCAAAACAAGTTAGTATGAAATTAGTTTTTTTTATTATTTTTATTAATGCAATGAAGATATATAAAATAGCACTTTATTATACTCTAAGACTCAATACAAGTAGGCTATTGTAGACACCTTTGCTCGTTTTTATTTTTTTTGCTTATCTCTATTCTAGAAATTTTTTAAATCTATCCCCTGTTTTTTTAGCTTTTACATTGAATGCTTTACTTCAATTAAATATTCTATTTTTCTTCTATGAATTTATGAATCTGAGGAAGCTCTCTTGGCTAAATGCCCTAACACCTATATTACTTTATTTCAAATATTGCAAATTAAACTATAATGTCCGTTTTATTTTTTCACTTATCCCTTACCAGTTTATTAATCTATTAATTTCTAAATGTTATATTGTTAATAGGCTAATTTTATATCTGATATAAAGATATATATTTACTCATTCAATCAAATTATTTTTTCTCTATTCCTTTAACCATTCTAGCCCTATTAGAGCTATAGTTAATAAGACAATTCACTAATTCTTTATATTAGTTATCTCACTTTAGTTTTATGTTTGTTAGTTATTAATTAATTATCTTTCAAAATTTAATTAAATAGGTTAGTAGTTTTAGGCACATCTATTAATGACTTATCTCTTTATTGAACCCTCTTTCATGTCTTGCCTCACAATTACGTTTATTTCCTCAGACTGATAAGTAAATGACTTGATAATTTGTTTCTTCCTCACATCTGATTATCCTTTGTGTTTGGAACTGCTTTTTATATCCTTATATTAATNCCTATTCTATTATTTTTAACTAAATTACTATATTATATAAATTATATTATTTTAAATATACGAGCATAGTGTCTACAGTCTACTTGTAACCGGAAACGGAAGTCCCCAAAAAACCCTATTACATTTGACCTTTAATTAAACATCAGTTCTAAGCCGGATTTTATATTCAAAAATATTTTATTTTTGTTTACACTTGATTGAACTTTCATTCAAAAAACAAAATTTAGAAATCACCAAGAAAACATTTTGTATTGTTTACAGTTGGAATAAACATAATAGTCAGGAAAATGGGTGCTGTTTCATCTTAAACTATCTGCAGGCTCTATTATCTTACATAGTTAGTAAATAAAATCATTTATCTAGTTATTATAGAGTAAATAAATATTTTACATGAAAACAATCGTTTATTTCTCACACTATTCCTTAACAAAACAGAATTCTCTTATGTTAAATGGTTATAATTTATTGTTTTTGTTTTTTTTTAATTTGCCCTTCATTAAACTTTTATATAGAAAATCATTTGGTATTTAAAGGAAAATTTTAAATAGTGAATTTCCTGTTTAGGAAATGTGACTTCCTATATGATCTCATTATTTTGTTAAAAGTACAAGAAGATTTGTAAGAGCTACCGCAAACTCCTCCCTCCTCCACCAACACCTCACCCTACTTTTGGGAATATAAATCTTGAAAATAGACAGATATCCCTTCTTTACCACTCTCACAGCTTTTGTCCTCCGTCTCAGTTAACAATAGATCTATATAAAGATTTATTGTTAACTGAGATGAAGGACGGAAGAAAGCTGTGAGAGTGGTAAAGAAGGGATATCTGTCTATTTTCAAGATTTATATTCCCAAAAGGAGGATGAGGTGTTGTTGGTGGAGTAAGGAGTTTGTGGTAGCTCTTACAAATTTTCTTATACTTTTAACAAAATAATGAGATCCTATAGGAAATCACACTATTACTATCCATTCCCAAACAGGAAATGATATCACTAATAGGAGGGGAGAGAGTTATACAGGAGGTAATGCAATCTAAATGCACAGATACAAGTGCCAATACTTTAAAAAAAATTCTAGTAAAAATATTTAAATAATTCTAAGTATTTTACACATTGTTTTGCAAATCTTAATGAATTCAAAATTGATCTTAATTGGTATGTGTAACATTATAAATCTATACTACAAAATGTATAAAATACAAGGTCCTATGGTCTCATATCTAGGTTTAGGACTTCAACAAAAATTGGAAAAATTAAAATTCTTAACTGTTTCCAACATTGTTCTGCATATTTTGACCCAGAATGCATTGCAAACAACATGTCTCAAGATTTCCAAAGTTTCCTTTATCATTCTTCACATCTTAATGAACTCATATCCAGTTCAAAATTTGTACAATTGGAGTCATACATACACAATACCAAATTTCCAAAGCATATGTTCCTATTACTTCACATCCAGGTTTGGCACGATGGAATAAAATGAAAAAATTGGAAAAAAAAATTCTAAGTATTTTGCATATCATTCTATACATCTAGATGATGTCCTATCCAACTCATATTACACAGGATGCATTGTAGACCACACCCCTTATAAATAAAATGGCCACCATCTTAGATTTTAAAAAATTACCAAAATGCATAGCAAACAACATGGCTGAAGATGTTCAAAGTTTTCCTTTGGGAAACTTTGGAAATGATGCATGGACATTGCATTATGGGCAAAAAGTAACCATTGTTGAATGTGCAAAAGAGCCTCACACACCTTCAGGAAAATTCATTGAATGTTCAGAAATTTTCATGATGATAAGATAATGGTGCTTGAAGATGATATCTTACAATGCATTATGGGTAATTAATATTAATAATCTGTAATATCAGGGCTCATTGTGTGAAACATGGTTAAAGAGTTCAGAAGTTTTTTATAAATAACATCTGTGGCCACATCCTGTATTGTTGTCCCAAGGAGTTCTGGGTAATATATTGTGAATAAAACTGATATTAAAAAAAGATATCTGAATGAAGCCAGAATCAGCTTTTCCTCACTACTATTATAGTATGTTAAAACTGATAGAAGTTTTCTATTAATTAATTTCCAAGGTACATTTTTCACCTTATATTCTCAAAAAAAAAAAAAAAAGTATTATTGTCAAATCACACGCAAAAAAAAAATGATATTGCTGATAGCAAATATGAAAAAAAAAAAAAAATTGATGTTTGATCAAATACTTATGAAGTTTTGTTCATTTTTCACCATAACATATGCACAAATTGTAAATTAAAATAAATTTCAAGACTTCTAGTTAATTTTTCTTTATGTTTCACAATAATTGGTTAATTTGTTTTGTTGTCTAGCCAGAACTGAACTTTATCTTAAAAGGATTAATATATATGGAAAAAGAATTTGTATTTTGTATTTCCCATTTGGGCTTTATAACAGACTTTTTGTTTTAAGCTACTAGAATCATAATCTTCAATATTTGATGAAAAGATAATATGTATGGTTTCAAATAATGTTGTTGATGTGTCTATATCTCGAGTCAATTATATAAAAATTAGTTCATCCTTTGACATTTTAAACAATATCAAAAATTTTGGAAAGNCTGGCTATTGAATCAAATGAATGGCTTTACTATTGGCTATTCCTTTTTTTCTTTAATAAATTAGATATGCTACTATAACTGATAAATATATTTAAAAAATCTAATAGAAAAACAGTGTAATACTTATAAAAAAAATTGTTGATTTCAATTTCTTTGTAAGACGTGTTAATTGCTAATATAAATAATAATGTAGACTTGATATTATTTTCAAGTCATTGACTCAGATGCATACATGCAAGGTTTTCGATAATTTAGTCATATACAGTGGACAGTGACCCAAACAGATAGAATATATTTTTTTTTTCTATTTAAATTCACACATATATCCAACTTCCCTACTTGAAAAAAAAGCAAAACATAAGATATTGGAATGACGGCACCAATTCATTCTTCATTTTTCTTATTATTAGTCAAATATTATTTTCTGTTTGTAAAGGGACACTTTGTAGCATTGCTTTTGCTACATCAAGATTATTTAAGAATATATAAGAAACAATAATTATAATGTCTTTATTTTAATAATTTTTTTGCATTCAAAATGAGATAAGTAGGGTAATCAGTAAAGAAGACTGACTATACTTTGTACATGTTCTTCCCTAGAGATTTTACCTACTTGTCAGTAACTTATTAATGTGAACCAGACAAGAGTTGTAAGAAAGGAACTCTGATTAACTGCCTGCTGAGTAGTTTATTATACAACTTTTATGATAAGAACAACAAAAGATTAACTTTATAAACACTAAACTTAGTTTAAACTGTCAAGGAGTTTTAATAATATACAGTGCACAGTGATGTAAAGTTGTAAAAGTTAAATTCAGCAAGGTTTATGTGGTAGACAATTGAAATTCAGGTATAAGTGTACCCGCTTAAATTACTGAATACATTTAGCGGTATTCTATAAACCATGCAACAGTAACCTGGGGGCTAATGCTACTGAGACCAAGTCGAGCGTGAGAGGAGTGGGAATAGCGCAAGGTGGGAATAGTGGAAAGGCCAATTCATTAGGTACAGGTGTAAATTATCAACTAAAAAATATTCTGACACATAAGTAAAATATAGCTAAATAGTTTTCATGACAAGATATTATGCATAATAATCATATTGAGATGCATTATAATACAATTTGTTCTAACAGACAAAGAAATTCCGAATGTCTCTCACAGTCTGATAATACTTATGCTCACAATTAGGGTTGTGCACAACATAGGTATAGGAAGAATCTAATTCAGAGCAATCAGTGAAAAGTAAATAAAATGGTGTCTATTACCTGATTGCTCTCTTGAGAGGGAAATCAGTTCATTTGTCCTCCTTTCTAATCCTCCTTAGAGTAGAAACATTCAGTTTAAGAGTAGGCATGCATTCCTCTGGGATGCCACAAGTGATGTAATAAGCCCATCACTTGGTTAAATACAAGATTATCATATGAAATGTGGTTAACCTATTAACCTGATCAGGTAGCTCCGACAGATCAGCTTTATCATTTTGTTTTTCGTCTTGCATTCCTTCTTTTTTCTTTCCGTTTGTCAGCAAGATGAAGTTAGCTTTTGGAGAAGTTTATTGTGCTCCCACACATAGGGCCAAGATTTGAATAATAATACTTTATATTTAAACTTGTTGCTTTCACTTATCAGATTATCTGCATTGTTAGATACTGCATATTATAGATGGTTACATCTCAACCTTTTTAGAAAATATAATATTACAGATATAATTATATCTCTTTTAACACTGTATAATATTTCTTTGTTCAAAGTATTTTCATATTTCTTTTTACAAATAACTGTTTTTATTCTTTTATTTATTTTACATTTTTTTCATATTTAAAATAATTTTTTATGTTGGAACTATCCCTTTTGGCCTATTTTCTGCTTAAACCTCTATTCCTTGTTTTTCTATCTTACAAGGTGATAGGATAAATAGGTCTGCTACAACCATACCATATGTTTTTGGAGTTATATGTTAGTCTGTCTAACCAAACATTCCAGGTATTGTATTCCATTTCTTTTTTATTGAAATATCGTTCTATTGTTGCACAATCTTGCATTTTCCTGCTGTTCCAACCTCTTAAATTCCATATCTTCAAGCATAATATCACATCACCTTGAATAATATGATAGACTTAATAAACTTAGTCTTAAAACAAGAAAAAATATGTAATATCAAGGACAATGAAGTAATTACGTTTTTTGTATTCATTTAAATGGACAGAGATCCAAAAATGAACAGATTTTTGGATCTCTGTCAATTTAAATTAAAAAAAAAAAAAAAACATCATTACTTCATTGTCTTTAATAATAGATCTTTATTTTCTATTTATTAATCATGGGTTCAGTTCTTAATCATTCCACTATAAATAAGAATGTTTAAATTGCTCTTGCATAAGAAAACATATGATGACCATCAAGGAGGTTGGGGTTAATTATCTCCATTAAAACTTCTTTCGTTTCAAATATTTTATTAATTAAATAAATGGGGGGGGGGGGGGGGAATAATGTGTAAGGGAAAACAAATAAGTTAGCATTAAGATAAGAAAAGGAAAAACTTAAGATTAAAATTTAAAAAATCGTGAAATATTGCCAGTTTGACAAAAAGATCTAGTCAAATATAGAAAAAAATATTCAATAGTTAATGTAAAAAAAAAAAGCTCAACTTGAGTTTAAACATAATTAATTAATTGCTATAAATCTGAGATCTTTGAAGAAATAAAGACATCTTATTTTTCAATATGATGTTGTCACTAAAAAGAAAGAAAAAAAAAACACCTTATAAGAAAAGAGTTAAATAGCCAAAAGGTGATCTAGGGAGTGTGAAAAGTAAAGCAATCTATAATTGATTAAATCCAAGGTTCAAAACAGTAAAAAAAAAAAAAGATTGCTGAAAGTGCATTATTGATCAAAATTACATGTAAACTTTGTTGCAAGTAAATCTCTTGAAAAAAGGCAATTATTTAGAAAATAAAATTTAAAAAAATCTTTCAATTGGTAGTATAGTGCTAGCTCTTCAATTATTGTATTATATAATCTGAAGTTTATATGTCATATTTTTGTAATATGAAAGAGAGCAAACATTTATAAGAAGTTTTTTTTTTCTTCTTAAATATTAACATCATTATATTTAATGAAGGCAAACATGAATTTTCTACTTGGAGTTTATAGAAGAAGAATATTTTTTAACTTCAAAAGATTTTAAAAACTAACAATTGTATTTATTTTTTTGATAAAGGTAGAGTATCTGCAAGTTCAACTTTTATTTAAAAACAAGCCAAAAGTAGGCCTATAAAATCAATCAAGGAAAGCTATTTGTTAACTTTATTAATATCTTCAATAATAAATAAATTATGTAACTTGATACCAAAAGAAGACCGATGTTTTTGATATCTGGTGTGTACAAGAAGAACGTTGAAAATAAAATGGACAGATTTGATCGGAAATGAGGAAGTGTGGAAAAGATGAGGAGGAGGATATAGTATTTTGAACGAAGTTAGGAAGAGTAAATGGAAATATGTTGGACATGTCTTGAGAGGATATGCTGTATTTAGAATAGTTATAGCAATAGAGGGATGAACAGAATCGGGGAAAAGAAGAGGAAGACCAAGAAGAGAATGGTTTGATGACCTTAATGACTGGGCTAACATCTGGCAATTCTCTGTATTAAAAAGAAGAGGAAGACCAAGAAGAGAATTGCTGGATGACATTAAGAACTGGGCTAACATCTGGCAATTCTCTATTAAAAAAGAAGAAATCAAGATAGAAATCTTTGGCGATCAATGAATGCTAACCTCTGCCTCAGAGAACGCATCCAATGATGATGATGATGATACCCAAAACCAAGTGAACAAAGAGACAACAACAATGCTAATATAAACAATTACATAATAAAATGGTTAAATTGAGAATATTAAAAAAATTTAAGTGAAGTGCAGATGAGAATCAAATTTTCATAAAAACCATAAGAATTTAAATTTTGTACCTTTAAGTAAATATTATTTTACCGTACTTTAAAAAAAAAAAAAAGAAATACCAAAAAATATCAATGAATCAAATGTTATATTCATATTTCTTTTTTTAAAAAAAATATTTATTCACAATATATACATTTGTATTACTACATTCTTCTAAAACTGGAGACAACAGTGATGCTTGTATTGGTTTTCTTTGTCCATGTCCATCAGCCATTTTGAATTTTGTTTTTTTTTCCCTTTGAAAGTTCATCATAAATCCATTTTCTTCTTGAATAAAGAATCCTTGATATATCTACAATTATAAAAATTCCCCGGTACGGTCCGATGGTGAAAGAAAATTTTCCATTTTTAGCACCAGGGCTGCTTGGGATCGAACTCGCGATCCCTTATGCGCATAAACTCTGGTGGCAAAGATGTTAACCACTGGACAACCAGAGTAGTACTATATTCATATTTCTATGGGTTTAACAGTTTGGTTTATTTAACAGATATAACCTAGCGAATAAATTATATTTGTTAAAAATGCTGAGTAATTTGTGGAATTTTGTTTTTATCATTCAAAGCAATAGTGATGTCAACAATGGCCAAGACATCAACTGTAATCCTTACAAAGGGAAGTGCTTTGCCACAACTCACAGTTCATATATCTAATTTCTTTCAAAAGATTGTTAATATAGAACAAGTTTGATGACAGTTAAACCTTTGACAGAGAGAGATGTAGAGTCCTATGTATAATATATTTATGATAAAATAAGATTTACAATTATTGAAATTATAGCTTCTTTCTTTTTTTTTTTTTTTGCTTAATCTTAATATATATAAAACTCAACTGTCTGTCCGTCCGTCCGTCCGTCCTTATGCATTCCCACAGTTTTGAAGCTACAGACCTGAGATTTGGCAGAAATGTCTACCTCTACTCTGGCCAGGTTATAGGCCATTTAAACT
>PXIH01S0032763.1:3063-15688 GCA_003024985.2 Euperipatoides rowelli
TTTTTAAATCACTTTTTATGGCAATAAAATTCCTAGATTTTTGATGAAAGAAGGATCTATGTGTAATTTTAGGAATCTCAAGAAACACCCACAAACCCTTCCTTCATCAAAAAACCTAGGGAATAAATGTTTAAAAATGAATCATTGAGATGCAACCCCGGCCTTGTTAATAACTGCAGCCTCCATTTTTCCATGTGACATTTGAGCATATTCCTTCCGTTAGGTTATTTAAAATGGTTGTTTTCATCGCAAAACCGAGTATTAATGAATATGTTTTTTCTAAAATGATCATATTCTATAGACAACGAAGTGCCTTTAGCAAGGTAAGTGATTTATTTTAATTAAATCTTTTAATTTGCGAAAAAAAAAACTTGATATTTCCTAATATATTTTTGCTGATAAAAGCATACCCTCCCCATTATTTTTTCAGTGGAATTTTTTTTTTAATAATTAACTTTAAAAATCATAATTTAAAAAAAAAACAATCTGTTACATTTGACCTTTAAATTGTGTTAGCAAGGATTCAGGTGTTTGACATTCTGTATTGCAATATTGTTCCAGGTATATAATGGGCTGGCTTATTATTTAAAATCTATCAACTAACAATGGTTGATATGTGCATTTTGTCTGTAATACTGAACATTTTGTAAATATATTGTAAATATATTGTAAATATATCGTTAATAATTTAATTATCTTATATACTAATTGGAATATGAATCATTTTCAGAGGCCAGTAACTTTCCGAAGTCAGTAACAGCGCCATCTAACGGGCTTATTCAAAACTTTAAAAAAAAAAAAAAGGTTTGATGCCCGTATAACGGGCTTAAAACATTCTAAACTATAAGTGGGGTTTTCCCTTAGATAACTATGATAAAAACAAAACAAATGGTTGGATGCCCGTGTAACAGGCTTAAAACCCTAGTATTAATCCTAATTTGATGAGCTAAACTTTGTGATATATCTCAATTGATCTGATCTTTATTCAATAGGAAATCTTCAAAGCAGTGAACTTTTCAGAGTTAAATAGAAATATTACCTTATACTCANTTATCTCTAGACTAGAGATGATAACCAGTGGTGTGTCATTGCAGTTGTGGATAGTAAACAGTTTGAAACATTTAATAATTTAATTATTGTTATTTTTTTTCCTATTAATTATTTATATTTAAAAATCCAATCAACATATCCTTCACAGGACAAGGATCCTATCAAATTTACTTTGTTGAAATATTCATTTGTAAACTTATGAAACATTAGTTAATAAACCTAATAATAACAACAACAACAATAATACTAATATCTTATTGGTTTGCACTTTTGTAAGCAAAAATAAAATATTAATCAAATACCAAATTTTCACTACTTTTTCTTAGAAAATAAATATAATTCTAAAAAATATATATTTTACATACCAACACATTCTAAAAGTGTGAAATATTCAGTAAAATTAAAAAACCTAAATACCTTAAAAACAAAGTATTGTCAATATATAAAAAATATTTTTCACATTCAATTGGCATTTGTAAGTGAAATAATCTATTTTATTCTTAGGATAAAATGTTAAAAAATAATNTCCTTGGTTTCTTCATTCAATCTTAAGATTTTCTCAAATCTCAAATGATTATTTGACAGCATAAAATTTCAATTTATTTGATCATAAAAAAATCTAGGAAACACTTCTTGAATCTTTTAAAGGTAAAAGAATTAGGTATTAACATTCTATCAGAATTCCTACAAGCTCAATCTCACTGAATGTTTATTTCAAGAGTCAACCACACATCAGTGAACATAATAATAATAATACTAATAATGCTGTTTGTTCACAAAGAAGTATATTACATATGCAAATAAAATCAATAAAACTCTAACCATATCTTAAATGCCCTTGAATCAGATTGAAATGCATGGTGTCGTGAAATTAGAAACTTTTTACTTTTATGAAAATTTTATTTCTATACTTATGAAATCAGAGCTATTGGAATAAATGGGTGAATTCCCCTCAAGTCACCCAATCTTTCCGTGTGTGTGTGTGTGACTGTGTGTTTTAATTCCTCTGGGTTAAGTCAATAGACTCCAGTACCAGTTATGAGATTTCATTAACTTAAAATCCGACTCTATATTCCCGATATATATTAATCTACTTACCATTCAATCAATATAAGACTCAAAAAGAAGTTCAATCTTTAATCCTTTAACCCTTTGATGACTACTGCAATGTATTTAAACGACAATCCAGTATCATGGAATTTGCATAATTTTGTATCTTGAAAAGTATAATATTGGAATGAATTGGATTGTCCAGCATTACCAATACCATTCAACATCTTCCCATGACATCAGACTCATCACCAATTAAATTTTTGTTCTCCCCAAACATACATTCTTCTATAAAGTACTGTGAAAAATACATAGGAATGAGGTGAATCAATTCAATCACCCATTTCATGCTCCAGTGAAAATATAACTTTCTTTTACTATACTTTTCTGAAATTATGCAGTAAAAGGATAACACTTTGACTACATCATTATGTATGCGAGAAATCATACGTTTAGGACCATAAATAAAAAAAATCACTTCTTGCATCAAAGATATATAATTTTACTTCTTGTATAAGACATGATATTTGCTTCATGCTTCACCTATATTTTACTTCAACTTCACAGACATGCTTAATTCAAGTGCTGCATGTCATAAATTTACTTCATGCTTTTAACATGTTTTCTTTATGCATTATAGACAATATGTTTTAGAGATGATTTCATTTCATACATCAGACATGTTTGATTTCATTTTTTACATGCTTTTACTTCATGTTTCACAGATAGAGTTTTATTTCATGCCACAAACAAGCTTTCATTTCAAGAATCACAGATATGTTTTTACTATAAAGACATGATATATTTCATACTTTAAATACCAGTTTATATTTTTACTTCACAGACATGCTTCTAGTGCCTGTTTCACATCATTGCTTTTATTTCATACATAACAGACACACTTTTATTTTATGCTGAACATAGATGCTTTTATTTCATACATTAGATATGCTTTACATCATGCTTCAAATATACTTTTACTTCATGTTTTACAGATGGGCTTTTATTTCATGCATCAGACATGCTTTCATTTTATGTAGTGGAGTTATGCTTTTACATCAAATAAATGTTTTATTTCATACTCCACATACATAATTTTACTTCACAGGCATGCTTTTACTTTATGCTTCACATATTGGCTTCTACTTCTTGTATCACAGACATGATTTTATTCCATGCATCACAGATGTGCTTTTACTTCACATATATGTTTTTACTTATGGCATAGGAGATATAATTTCATTTTATGCATCATGGACAATTTTACTTCATGCTTCAAAGACATAATTTTCATAACAGATTGAGCGGTTACTGGTTCTTAGTATAGACCAAATTAGAAAAAAATATAATAAATATAAAGAATGACTTTGACTATATGTTTCATATGAATATTTTGTTTGCTTTTTTAGTGAAATAAAGAAATGATGTGACAAATTATTGAACAGGAAAAATGTTAGCATGGAGAAATCATTCAGATGGTGGCATGGATACCAATGATGTGGGAATCAAATAATTATTCCATTATGTGTTACTTCACAACTAACACAATTTACTAATAAAATTGATTTTGATCACAATCCTTTGCACATGAGTATTAAAAGCAGATTTACCATAGGACCGTGGACATCTCATACAGGGCTGTACTACAGAACCTAAAATTAAGGGATTTTTTATTTTATAGCATTCTGAGATGGGTGTTTCTTTTTTTAGAAGGGAACAAACATGAATGTTCTTTCCTTTCCTGGAAAGGAAAAGTTGTTTTTGTTTAATGAAAAGAGGCTATTTTGTTAGACGGGGAGAGTTGAAGAGATGTAGAACTTTCATAACTGTGTGCAAATTTTATTTTAAAATGATTAGAATTTTCATAAGAAAAATCAAAGAAAAAAAGTTATCAGAAAATAAAAGTTTGAACACATACCAGTACTTTAGATTATGGGCTGATCATGTTAAGCATGGAAAAATCATCCACATAGGAGGGATTCAAATAATATGGATACTATGATCTAGAAAATCATTAATCCATTATTATAATAATGTTTCTTCACAACTAATACAATTTACTAATACTAATAGAAGTTGTATTTCAAATTAAGACAAGACTAAAATGATGGATTTTTTTATGTGATGGTGTCAGTGAGAGTGAGCATTAAGACCCATTTAATAGAGTTGCACAATGAGCTAGACAGACAGACAGACAGACATCAATCACAATGATAATAAAAAAAAAGAATATAGAGGATAAAGTATGCACTACCTATTGTATAAATAACATATAGTTTGTCATGAAAGCCAATAAATATATGATGCCTACCAATAAATAAATATTGTATTCATTAAAAAAAATACATTGAAACATAGATAGATAGATTTATTTAGTATTATATATAGATAGGTCATATGATAATAAACTAATAAACTGTATTATAGATTTATAGAAACCTTAGACAATGCCTAATCAATTAAACAACTAATTATTGCCGAGACTCCGATACCTATAAATAAAGAACACTATTATGTGGACAGTATGCAAGTAGAAAGTATTATTGCTATAAAAAAAGAATCAAATTCTGTATTCATTGTGAGTCTCAAAGGAGACCTGATTGATAAATGATGGCCACTCTTAGCCCTTGCCAGTGGAATGTTTCTCCATCTAATCTGGCTTCAACACATTGATTCCTGAACTATAATATAGTTTATATAATATAAATTATTTAGCCTAATTGAATAATCAAATTTGCCTTAATTATCTTTTACACTGATGAAGATCACTGCTTATTACTTCTCTGCATCCTTGCTGTCAAAATTTGATAACTGTTTTAGAAACTCTCAAAAACAACTGAATCTTGATGACATAAGGTATCTATATATAGTTTATTAGATCTTTAAATTATAAATTAAAATATTTCTCAAACAAGATATATTCAGTGTTACTAAATAAATCAGCTATATTCTCCTTAAAGGTTTTACTCATATACTTTATATGTAAACAATTGAATATGATATATCATGTCTACCCCAGGTGTCCCTTAAAAGCCAAAAATAATTTTTTTATCATGCGTTCACTCCTATAATATAAGACTGACTCTGACAGATTCACACTGAGCCCCTTTCAAGGTAGAATAGACACCCCTCTTCCCTACTAACTTATTATTGTGACTATTCATTGAGGGTAAAGAACCTACATCTTGATAGCAAGATTAGGTACAGATTGACAGCAAGTACAATACTAAATACTCTATATTATATATCATACCTCAAAAGAAGACCCCCCTCCCCATCACCACCCTCCATCATGAGTTACACCCATACCTGCAGGTGTTTATAATATTAGAAACTTGAGACAGTTGATTGTACCTGCATTTTCAGTGTCAATGTTAAAGTGGGGCCAATGAGTGCAATTGTCATAACTTGGCCTTTAAATAACCTTTCTAGAAGTAATATTTTTTTAAATATACCACATAGTTAAATTTTTTTCAAGGATAACAATATTCCTGTCAATATTAATGGAATTATTAATGAAACTTTAAATAAATTAGTTATACTGATAATGGTGATGAAAATGAGGATGAGATGATGGTGATGGTGGTAATGGTGATAATAATAATTTAGTATAGTTCCATAATATTTGTTTTCAAGTAGACCAGTTTGAAGTAAATTCTCAAAACTATTTATAGAATCAAAATTACCTTATCAATCTGATAAAAGATTCCATGCTTTTATTTATAAATTTTGCTCTGTTATTTAATTCTTTAAACAAAACTTTGTTTTAACATTGTTAAATATGAGTATTCTGTATTCTTTCATCGNCTTCAATAAAAATTTTCTCTGATTGATTAAATATATATATATTTTCAAAATTTATAAAATTTCACAAACATTATACTATTTAACACGATGAATGCNACATTATTATTGGTTGGCTTTGTCCCTAATGACGATCTGAGCTAGGCATGTTTCTAAATGGAAAGTTTGTTATATCCTGTTTTCATATGCCACAGCTTTTTTTTTTCAATCTTATGCCAAGCATCCACAACATCAATTTGCTAAGAAAAAGCTCTTATCTGATGCTAATAAATAAAGTTCTCATTTACGAGATAATTCACAGGTAGTGTCCTTTATCAGATTGACAAATACGAGTTAACACCTAGTTGGAAGTCAAAGTGTTAAATAAGTTAATATTGTGTTTATTCATAAATAACATCATCACATATGGATCCATGAATACAGGATCCACTTTGATGGAGAGCCTATATTAAATAACGTTAAAAATCTTCATACCTGTCATGTGAACTTGCACAAAACACTGAATAGGCTGTGGAGGCTTTGTGGGCTCTACACTAAGGAAATTACCTGCAATCATAGCATAGTTAAATCCTACAATGAAGCTATGTTAAAAAAACTATATGTTTAAGTCTGACCTAAAATTAGGTTCTTCTGCAAACCATGTTCCGATACTGAAATAAATCAAGTGCTATATACAAAATAAAACAGCTGAAGATTAATCAACACATAAATTATTTCATCTCCATGTAACAATTTTTATTTAAAAAAGTTAAAACAAATAAATTAATTTATAAATGTTTTAGTAACATGAAATTTTAATTAGCCTATTTGTTAATTGGCAGTTAACATTAGATAAATAGAAAGCATGAATGTGGTCAGACATACTGTACATTCCTCAAAGTAATTTAGTTTAATTACAACTTCTCTCATAAAAATAAAATTGTAATTTTTAAATTCAAAAAGTAATGTTTATTCAAAATGTTGTTATGAAAATGTACTTACACTTGAACTACAAGATGATTGATCTCATAGAATAATTGAATTCATAAATATTGGCAGAGATTTAGTAAAGTGATATGATAATAATAATTGTTTCTTAGTTTCTTTGTTATCATGCTTGGTTTCATATTGTTTTGATTCTTTTATCTTTCAAGAGAAATCTTGTTTGCATCAATTTATTAATTTCAATTCGACAAAAGAAAAAGGCACTTTAACCAAATTACAATTTTTTTATTTCACTCTGAGTCTCAATTAATTATCTTTTAACAAAATAAAACAACAATGCAACATTTATTTAATCAGTCTTGTCAAAAGTCATTTTAATCTTCTTTAAGACCATGTCAGATGATATAATTTGCATATGATTGCTATTGCACATGATGGCTATGACTTAGATAGTAAGCAGTAAGTGTCATGTAACATGATAGGTTGTGACAAATATAAATACAATACAAAATTTTTTTTTTTTAATATATATATATATATAATTTTTTTTTGCATCGCAAACTGTGTGATGCAAACTGTGCATTGCAAGTCGGATGGAGTAAACATTTCATCTGATCATCGCATGCAAAGAACCAATAAAATTATCGCTTTGCATCAATATGAGATCTGTTGCTTTGAAGTTAACGTTAGGTAAACCATCATGAACTTATAAATTTGACAGTGAACTGTTATTAATTCATAGTTATAGAGTTATTTAAACATTTTAAAATATGAGGATGAAGAGAAAGCTATCACAGAGCAAAAATAAAATGGTAAAAGATTTTTCTTTTCATTTAGAGTAGGCTACATAGCAATGAATGTACAATAAAATTTACAACCTATACTAAACACAAGCAGATCTGCTTATCGGGAAGAAACTACTGAGTAATTCTTGGCCTAAATTTTAAAAAAAAAAAACGACTGTGGAGATTTCTTTATTTTCTTTTTTTTTTTTAAATAACAAATTAATCTTATTCAATTTAGTTTACAACAACAAATTTTCTTCTTTTTAGCCAATTAAGACCTCATCAAAATGTGTGTGTGGGGGAGGGGGGTTACTTATTGTTTATTTAATGGTTTTAAAATAATAATGTTATTAGATGGCTACTTTTTTTGTCAGTCATTATAAACCAGAATAAAAAGTAAATAATTAAAACGTTATAGAATGTATAATAGGATATGACATTTAAATCTATTGTAATAAATTTACAGAATATATTTTTATCTTTCTTTTAAAATAAATGTCATGCCTGTGACAATAGATTGGTTTAATACTATCCCACTCATTGAAGTCTCATATTACATGTCATTTAAGTTTTCAAATATATCGCAATGTAGTTATAAATCCTATATAATTTATTTTTAGTTAATATTCTAAATTCAGTTAAGTTTTCCTCAAGGCGGCTCTCTATAGTGNAGTGGCTCAGCACTTTACCGATGATTGTTATACTAGATTTTGTTGGGGAGAGCGCACTAAATACAATGCTGGTATTTTTCAGTACTCACAAAGTCTAGTGGGAATAAGTACCTTTCCTTAGCTAACTTTTTATACTATTAGTGACTAGATATTCTGACACACATATATAATAAAATTAGAAATGTTATTATTTGGTCACAGTTCTAAAATAATTGTGTAGTAAATGCTGACCGTGAAAATTTTTTTATGTTAAATTAGTATTTAACTAATTTAATTTAATTTGTTAAAGTAGTCTTTCCTGTCTAGGATGTTTCTAGCTGCAGAAATGAATGCAACCACACGGGTCCACATGCTGTGGATCATGGAATGCCCAGTAGATATAGTGGATTGCTGTGTATTAGGGATGCTCCGATAAGCACATTGGCCGATTAGTGATTACCGATTAATTGGCCTTTCATAATCGGCCGATTACCGATAATCGACCAACTTTTGATTAAAAGTCAGCAGCCCAATGAAAAATCCTTAATTTATTAATTACTTGGCAGTAATCGACCAACTATTCATTAAAAGTCAGCAGCCCAATGAAAAATCCCTAATTTGTTAATCACATTGCAGTAAACGGCCAACTCTTCATTAAAAGTCAGCAGCCCAATGAAAAATCCCTAATTTGTTAATCACATTGCAGTAATCTACCAACTCTGCATTAAAAGTTAGCATCCCAAAGAAAAATCCCTAATTTGTTAATTACATTGCAGTAATCGCCAACTCTTCATTAAATTCAGCAGCCCAATGAAAAATCCCTAATTTGTTAATTACTTTGCAGTAATCGGCCAACTCTTCGTTAAAAGTTAGCATCCCAATGAAAAATCCCTAATTTGTTAATTACATTGCAGTAATCGGCCAACTCTTCATTAAAATTCAGCAGCCCAATGAAAAATCCTTAATTGTACTTGGCAGTAATCGGCCAACTATTAATTAAAAGTCAGCAACCCAATTAAAAATCCCTAATTTGTTAATCACATTGAGTAATCTACCAACTCTGAATTAAAAGTTAGCATCCCAATGAAAAATCCCTAATTTGTTAATTACATTGCAGTAATCGGCCAACTCTTCATTAAAAGTCAACAGCCCAACGAAAATCCCTAATTTGTTAATTACTTTGCAGTAATCGACCGACTCTTCATTAATAGTCGGCAGCCCAATAAAAAAATCCCTAATTTGTTAATTACGTTGCAGTAATCGGCCAACTCTTTATTAAAAGCAGCAGCCCAATGAAACATCCCTAATTTGTTATTTCCTTTACAGTAATCATCCAAATCTTCATTAAAAGTCAGCAGCCCAATGAAAAATCTTTAATTTATTAATTACTTTGCAGTAATTGGCCAACTCTTCATTAAAAATCACCAGCCCAATGAAAAATCCCTAATATTCTCTTTTCAATATTCAGAAAAATCTGATGTCTGTTGGTCAAGATTAATTAACTGACTTAAATTTAGCAAGAAATTGGTGATTATTAAAGCAGATTAATCGGAAAAGAGCCGATTAGGCCGATTACCGATTACCTGCCGATTAATCGGTGCATACCCTACTGTGTATAATGAATAAACAGTCATGGACAATCAGCAGGGTAGATGAGGCTCTTCAGCACTGTAAGGAAACTCAACTAGGAAAAGGAAACCTCCGATCACAAATCCTGCACTTGTTCCTTGGTCTCTTGAGCAGTATGAAAAATTAATGAAAGCACAAATATTTGTTTTAGCAAGCGCTCAGCATGCAATCCAATATCCCATGAGGCTTGACAAGTCAAGTTGGCTACTCTGGGAATGCCGCCATATGATCTGACTGGCATTCAGTGTGATTCATTATCATATGAAGCTGGAAGTGTCAATTTGATTGCTCTCAGAACCATCAGCAATAAAGGAAGCAGCAATAAGGGATTAACAGAAAATCAGAAAAGGAATAGAGGTATTAAGATTGAAACGTGGAATGTAAGAGGTATAACAGAACAGGAAAATTAGCAGATATATGTAATGAAATGGACAGATATGATCAGAAATGACGAAGTGTGGAAAAAATGGGGAGGTGGTTATAGTCTTTTGGATGAAGTAAGGAAGAGGAATGGAAATATGCCAGGCATGTTTTCAGAGCATCTGCAGGAATTAGAATAACTTATTAACAGCAATTGAGGGATGAACAGAAAGGGAAAAAAAGAGGAAGACCAAGAAGAGAATAGTTGGATGAGAATGGGCTAACATCCAGCAATTCTCTGTATTAAAAAGAAGAGCTCAAGATAGAAATCTTAGGTGATCAATGATTGTGAACCTCCACCTCGGAGAACGCATCCAATGATGATGATGATGATGTAATGAAATGAATAAAATGGTAATTGAGATATTAAGAATCAGAGAGACTTTCTGGGAAGAAAATATGGACTTTATCACTACCATAATAGAAAAAGATAACTTTAGAGTAATGACAGCAGAGGAAGGAATGAAAAGGAAAAGGATTCATAGTGAAAGAGGATGCGGTTATACATGTGAGNGACATATGAAGAATTTCAAAAAGAATAATTGCAATACAATTTGAAGAAAATGAAATAAATCTACTAATTATACAGGTTTATGCTCCAACAGCAGATAGCAACGATTAAGAAGGCAAACACCTCTACAATCTGGTAGAAGACATGTTGCAAAGAAAGAAATTTAAAGATATGGTGATAATAATAGGTAATTGGAATGTCAAATTGGGACAAGGTAGAGACAAAGGTATTGTTGGCCCATGGATATTAGGAAAAAGAAATGATAGAGGCAAACTGCTTGTTAATTTTTGTTAATGCTAAAAATTATGGATTGCAAACTCCTGGCTTAAACAGAAATGCAGTAGCAGAAAAACTTGGGCTTCTCTAAATGGAATAATAAAGAACCAAATAGATTTTGTCATAACTTCCAGAAGATATAAAAACAGTGTTAAAAACTGCAAAGCCATGCCAGAAGCTGACTGTAGTTCAGTCTGCAGATTAGAGATCAATTTAAAATGTCAGATTAAGAACAACAAAAATAGAAGATGGTGATTGAAGTACTGAAATATGATATGAAAGTTGTTTTATTTAATGAAAAACTAAGAAAAATTTTAAATAAGAAAATAAGAAAGTTAATGAAAGGTGGAATAAAGTTAAGAACATAGTTCATCAAACAAAAGAGGAAATATGATTTCAACAGAAAAAAGGAAAAAATCCATTGATTACGAAGATACTTTAAAACTTATGGATGAAAAGAGAAAGAGGAGACAGAATGATAGAGATAGATATGAATTATTAAATTTCATTATTAGAAAAAGATGCAAAATGGTAAAAGAATTGCAACAATGTGGAAGAAAAATAACAGCAGGAATCAAGGGTAAAGATGGCAAACTTCAATATACTGACAAAGAGATTGTGGAAAGGTGGAAGCAATATGGAAAGCAACATTAAGAAAAAAGAGAAAATACAGAGGATTGGGAATATTCAGAGGACAATGAAGAACTGCCAATTTTAAAAGAGGAAATTCTGGAGGCTATGAAAAAGATAAGGCCATGAAAAGCAAGTGGGATTGATAACATTTCAATAGAATTTATAAAGATGGATGATGATATGCTAGAAATTATCACAGACCTAGTGAATGACAGCTCAAAATCAAGATGATTTTAAGAGAGCAATAATGAAAAGTAATAATCTTTAGATAGTAGCAACTTTAGAACAATTAGTATCATAACACATGCAACTAAGATACTATTAGGAGTTGTTTTATGAAGAATAAGAAGGAAAACCAAGGAAAATCAGTCAGAAGACCAATATGGGTTCAGAATCAACAAAGGAACTAGAGATGGAATCATAGAATTGAAAACCATAGAACAAAGGTTTAAAGGATCATCAGACACGTACATAGGATTTGTGGATTTTGAGAAAACTTTTGACAGGGTTGATCATAAAAAATTGGCAAATATATTGAAGAAGATAGGAATTGATGGAAAGGACTTAACAATTAATTATAAGCAACCTGTACAAAGGACAAACAGCAGCATTTAAGAAAAATAATAACTTCACTGGTTGGTTTGAAGTAAACTGTGGTGTAAGACAAGCATGTTTATGATCTTGTTAATTACGTTGCAGTAATCGGCCAACTCTTTATTAAAAGCAGCAGCCCAATGAAACATCCCTAATTTGTTATTTCCTTTACAGTAATCATCCAAATCTTCATTAAAAGTCAGCAGCCCAATGAAAAATCTTTAATTTATTAATTACTTTGCAGTAATTGGCCAACTCTTCATTAAAAATCACCAGCCCAATGAAAAATCCCTAATATT
>PXIH01S0032768.1:7922-18423 GCA_003024985.2 Euperipatoides rowelli
CTCTACATAATTTTCTTATTTTGATTATACGTGATTTTTTACGGACGACAGTGACTATTTTTTAAATCCTGAAAAATGAATTGTTTTCAGTCAATGAGATATCAATAGCTACCGTCTTTGTCTTGGTGGCACAGATAGCAAGCATGCTGACTTTAAATGGAAATCACATGTTCAAATATTGCCATGTAAATTGTTATATTTTTTTTCTGTCAGACAATAGAGAATCTTCTAGTAAAGATTAAGCTAAAATTAGGCTTTTAAAGGCTTATTTTATATTTTACACTTTTTCTCCTTTTCGTCTCCATATTTTATTATTCTGTTAGCGTATTTTAATAATCTCGGACTCTGTGTCGCTCTGTTTGTACTCTGTGATGTATACAGTTACTCGGAGCTCAAGCTCGGAGTTTTTTAAAAAAACATAACCATAGACTTATTAGGACCGTTATTAAATAAAAGTTCTTAGTAACAATCAATGGATATTTGAAATGCCAGAGATCAATATAATATCTTAAAGTGATTTATGAATGATTTTTTAAAATTCATTTATGTTTAGTTTTACCAAAAAATATTTAATTAATGAATTTGAAAAATTTTAACTAAAACATATAAAAATTTACAAAAAAATAAAACATTAATGCTGATGTCATTTTGACGTAGCTCAAGTCTAAAATCTCACTACATATCCCATAAGCATTTTATGTCAAAAGAGTTCTGTTACAGTAACAGTTACACAACACGTTAACTATGCAGCAGTTAGAGCATTATATAAATCCATTTACTTCACTAGCTGTAAGATAAAAACACGATCGAATTTTAATAATCGAATATTTCATTTGTTTTAAAAATTCAATTAAATTTTTAATCTAATTTACCTTACTAAGTTGATTTTCGATAATAAACTTAAAATTCAAATTAAGTTCGAAAACATACGAGTTGGTAAAGAAAATAATCTAGTGTTTTCCAAAATAACTTTGCAGCATGACAAATAGAGTTTTTTTTTTTATTTTATTAAGATAGAATCATTACATAATTACATAGACAATATGTACTATATACAATGAAAAAATATAAAAACCTTCTATCGAGTAACTTCTACTCAGATAGAATCACACCAGCATACTCATTTATCCTAACCTACACTGAATCCCATACCCCAATCTCCTTCACACACACTTCCATTATCCATATAGTCCAATCTTCCATAACTAATGCATTACTACATATCATCTCACTAAACATTATAAATATGTTTGTATCACCTTTATATCATCTCATGCATAATACCCACATCCCAAACCTGATGAAAGATATCAGGATCCAAAATAAACATATCCCTCATGTAAATTTCTTTCATGAATATTTGAATCTTTTAAATCACCTGAATAATCCCCACCCCTTGATAAACTATTAAGCATCTTGCTTTCCATATGGCAAAGTACATAGCATATACCCCTTTTCTCACCTTTATCGGCAATCATACCATCCTTTTTGTCGTACGCATATTCCCGATCGAATACTTAGTCTCAATACTACTAAAACTCTTATTCCTCAATTCATATGTACTTAAACATTCCTATAGTATATGAGTAAGATCCTGCTCCCCCCCCCCCCACATCCAAACGGACATTTTAGATCATCTTTAAGTATACCCATATGTATCAATCACCTTTTTTAGGCAAAATACTCAATCTAATCTTGACAATGAAATCTTGAAATCTACAAACTACATAAAGTCTTTGAATGAATTTCAGAGTTATATCATTACTTCTATAATTGATGTATTGCCTTCATTATTCATCAAGTATTTCTTAATTTGCATATATCCACTACCCCTCATCCTCAAAAACAGATGAAAACTTGTCATACACTCGGAACCACTCCCTAATCAGCAGATCCTTAATCCACAAATTTATCTCATGCAACTTACTCAATATAGGGTCCCCGATCACATTGCCCTTAACAATTCTATGAATAATAGCCACATTCATTACCCGGAAATCTACTATACCCAACCCACCCTTATCAATTGGTAAAGCCACCTTATATACATTCATATACCTAAATTTTCCAAATAGGAACTTCTGCCAAATCTTGGATATACTTCTTAGTGATAACAACATAAGGAAGATTTAAATAAATCTTAGGCAGAATCAGAGTGTTGATAACCCATACTTTATCCAGCCATCCTATATTTAAAATTTTATACTGCCCAACTACTAACCCCATCTTGTCCACCTTCTCCCTCAAAATCCCTTTTTGTATATCCCACAGACTTTTAATCGGGAATCTAATCCCCAGTATCTTCCCATGAGAGCCAGTCATTCCCCTATATTTGATGACTCTCTTTTCTTTAATATGCCAAACAGTATGATTTATTACTATTTATTTCCGACCCAGTCATTTGACTAAACTCCATTAACACCATATACACCTGCTCCAATAGTCTTCTGTCTGGTACCATAATTGTCAAATCATCAATATACGACACAATCTTTATATTAATCTCCCTACCCCAACAATAAAACCCCTTATTTATTCTATCAATTTTGTAAGGCAAGTCAATCAAATATTTGAAGTACAGGGTAGGTGAGAGCGAGGCTCCTTGTAATAACCCATTACTGGCATAATCAAAGTGAGAATATAATATCTTATTATTGCTAAATGCTATCGATTTATTTGATACCAGTCGTAAAATTAACCTACAAGTTTTATTATCTCCAAACTATTTATTAATTATATACCTCACATATTCCCCATTTACCTGATTATATGCCCCAGCCATATCTACCCTCATTATATACCTATGCTTCCTACTACCACCTTAATAAGCATTAAATGCCAAATGCAGATATATTATAGCCATTGCAATCTTTCTCCCTCTCAACCCAAACACAGTATCAGACAAAATCTCATCAACTCTATTTTGAATACGGTTTAGCAGCATCTTCTGAAGATACTTCTCATCTGAGTTTGACAACGCAATCGGTCTATACATTTCACTATCAATACCATAATCATCATAGAGAAACCCCTTAGGAATAATCTTTATATAAGCTTTAGTCATATCCCCAAAACCTGTCCCACTAACATTCCCATTCAAATAATAGCTGGAAACATCCAACATGATCTGCATGATCTTAAATTTCAATCAACTATAAGTGTTATGTTAGACCATCCGGACCTGGCGTAGCACACTTTTTTGTATTTCTCACTACATTATAAAGTTCATCAACAGTAAAATCATAGTCCATCGCCAGATCCGAATGCTCACTTACATTGTTTATATTTCTAGATTTATAAAACAAATAATTATTACAACTAAAGAATTGATCATATTTCTAAAAACTACATTTATCTTTAAACCTTAAAACATTATTACTAATGAATTCCATTTGGATAATTCTCACAACGTCAAGATTAGATGTATGTAACTTATCAAAATATCTTATACACAGTACATTAGCCTGCTTTTTCCTTACTTTTAGCAAAGCTATTATCTTCCACCTAGGCATTCTTGTCGTATTCACTATATCTTCTTTCAATTTACTTAATAATCTCCTCCTCTGCATCTCCAATAAGTATTCCAATCTCTGCTGCAAACTCATTATTTGTCCACCATCCACAAAATCCGTATTAAATATCCATTTATAAGTCCCTGAACTGTTTTGATCTCTACAGCAATTTTCTTTTTATCCATAAAATTACCATTCATCCCAATTATATATAATCTTTTAATCAACTGCCATTTTATATGCGTCGGGATAAGATCACTACCTATCATATTATTTATTTCACAGTCATTGGCAATACTTTGAGAAATTTCAGAGGTCCAAATAGGTATACCACCAATTCTGTAAAATGCCTCACTCATCTTACGGCTTTTAAAAACATCACAAATCATCATTACATGGTCCAAATGTGGAAGTGTCCCTATCTCAATCCATATGAGTCCCCCAGTCCAGAAGATATTAAAACTCTATCTAGCCTATTACTCGATTTCCAATTTATCCTAGTGGGAACCATCTCCATCCCACAATACCTTGCCACATCTGAAAGTCAAAAGTCATCACAATAGCTTTGGATACTCTTCTCCTTACACATGTTATTAACGTTCATATCACCAGGCAATATGATCGAGTACTCCACTTGAGAACAAATTTTACGCACAGCTCTCCATACCTTAACTCTTTCCTGTGTTAAAATCGGGACATGGACGTTAATAATTAAACTATTTCCTTTTCAACTTACAATTCAATAAACATGACTCTTTTACCCACATTCTCAGTCTCCAATATTCCACATGCATTCATTTTAGAAGCAATTATTGCCATACCAGTACGTTTCGTAAAGGCTCTATTCTCAAAAACTACATAGTTAAGTTTGAACGAAGCCCATACATTGTCATCCTCATACTTAGAGCGTTGTGTCTCCTGCAACAAATAAACATAAGCTGTACACTTTTGCAATATATTTAACTTAATCTTAGCCTTATTATTTTCATTGAGCGACCGCACATTGGTCGAATTAATGGTTAACAATTTATAAGCCATAAAATAAAAAAAAGTGTATATAAATAAATATTACGCAACATTCACTGACACTAAATATTCATAACTCAGTCTTAGATCCAACACGTTATACTTATTATTCATATTATCACTATTTTCAACAATTCTTACCTTTGGCTCGCTACTTTCTTCATCTCAAATATTCCCCAAATTATCCAAACTAATACTACTTTTTAATTTATTTTTCCTTCTATGTCTTTTTGTCGCCAGCAAAAACGGCTCAGCATCCAGTACCATCATTGTAACACTGTCAATATCTTTACCCCTCTCTAAATTCTCAATATCCATTTCCAATTCAATTGATCTTTTTTCATCAGCTAAATCGTGCCACTGTACAAACATAATATCAGCGCAAGCGCCAGCCTGCTCAACTTCCTTAGCACTAAATATCGCCGTATCATCATCATTACTCGATATTGTTTACATTGCTACTACTACCATAATCAAATCCTTCATATAAATATCTATATTACTCACCACCGCCTCCTCTTCCATAATTGCATTTGCAAACTTATGACTAATTACATCCGCATAAGTCCTTATATCTCCACCACCTTGACAATTTACATGCTCCCCTTCATATCGTTGTTTACATCTGAAGCAGATTTTTTTATCACACTCGTAGGCTTTGTGACCCACTGTCTTACATGACAAACAAATTGGTTCTCTGCCTTTAACTACAACTAGTAATGTCAGCGACCCTGCATTCAATAAATAAGGTACATCACTCTCAATAACACCGCTCTTCAATATCCCCCTCACCACAATCACACCAGATATAATCGGTATTTCATTATTAATAAGATATTCATCATGCTTGTTGTAACAATAATTTACGGTTCTATTAATGCTTTAATCGTATCAAAATCATCTTCTATAGGGGCCCAATGTATTCATAGATCAATATATCTACATAATTCCCCTTACTTTACAGATACAACTTAGAATCCATCAAACCATTTAAACATCTTTTCAACTTACCTCATTTCTTTCTCCGAAGTAAAGTCTACACCTATGTATCTATTATTCTGAGGAAAAAACACTCCTGTAATGGCCTCGTGTCCAAGCATCTCCATAATCTTCATCAAAATACTCGAAAGCTCCAACCTTGTATCACGTTCTTCCCTGAATAGCGTAAATATAAAACGCTTCTCCGTATATGCCGATTTAAACGTTTTACTCCAGAATTTCAAGCTATTAACTAACCTTATTAACTTTTCCGAATTATTCACCTTATCCTGAACAGTATTCTCATAATTACTCATCTTCTCTATCATACGCTCCTGCCATTCTCTACATACAAAATTATCAGGTCGAGTTGGAAGCATTTTACTGGCGTCCATCTTAGCCAAATCAATAGTTTATTATTATTACTCAACAAAATAAATTCATTTTAAAATATCTGAAAAAAAAATTCATTCAAGTTTAAAATCTTAGTCCTGAAAGGATATCCCGGTAGATCCTAAGTACAATGATTATGAAAAAAGATTTACCAAATTCAAATAACCAAAGATAGACAGAGAGAGAGAGACTTATTTTTTTGATTAAGTCATCAAACTGTTTAAATTATCAGCTCAATAAACTTTAATCTCAGACAGTTATTGCACTTAGACGATAGTTAATAATAGATCAATCAGACTCATCCTCACAGTAATCCAGCATAATGATATAATATAATAATAATAATAAAAAAAAAAACTATTTACAAACCAAAAATTCAAGCAGCTATCGAATGAGTCAATGTTTTTTTTTAAGAACTCAAACATTCTTATTCTTAGCCTACATGCGATTGTTTAGAGTTTTTATAAATATATAAAAATTAGCGCTAGTGAGCTGATATGCACAATCTGATTTGGTCTGTTAAGGATTGAACTGTCACGCATGTTATTGTATGTTTACAAAATGGTCGAACATGATTCACGTAATGTGCCATATATTATTATCTTAGATGTTGCTCGTCAGTCTGATAGAAATTGTAAACAATGTGTTTTTGGATTCACAACAATTAGATTTTAATTGACGAACAAATTGATCTACAAATCAATTAAAGCTCGATCTTGAGTAATGAAAAAAAAAAGTAGCTACATTATTTTCCGAAAACTAATGCAATTTTTAACCATGCAAGTTATAGGAACCATTACAACTGAAAGGTCAAATTGGTTAAATAACATATGTTAGGGAGAAATATAATAATGTTTATCACAAAAATATAATGTTGTAGGCTTCAGCTCTCAGATAGATAGTAATTAAAGTGATGATATTATGTAAATACTGCTCTTGATAACTGTTAACATGATAACAACTTAACACTTTCATCACAAAATTTCTCTGGCAAAGATATAGACGTCACCTCACTTCAAGTTTTTATATTTTGATAAATATTGGTATAAATGTCAAATTTTTTATGTTTTTAGACCGAATAAAACAAATTGATTAGCCAAGGGGTAGTGGTGCAGAGGGTTGAGCCAAGGGGCAGTGGTGCAGAGGGTTGACCCAAGGGGCAGTGGCGCAGAGGGTTGAGCCAAGGGGTAGTGGCGCAGAAGTTTGAGCTGCACTACTTCGTTTTCTTGGTGAAAGCCAAGCTAGCGACCAGGGTTCAGGGCTTGCGCTGTCCAGCCTCGTTTCGGAATTGTCTTTCTTTCATGAAGATAAGAGAAACGAGGTGCCTTTCAACCAGTTAGTTCTAATTTCCGAAGGTACGTTCGACTGTTATGAAAGTAACGAATGTTACGGTTCAAGTACCAAAGGTCATAACTGAACTATCAGGCGGATACTTGTTCGTCAGAAAGTGATTAACTGTGTATAGTGCAAATAGTGTAAATAATTTCACTCCAAGACGATTTGCCTGTCGTCAGGCGGGCATTGGCGAGTAATAAGCAAAAAAAAAAAAAAAAAAAAAAAATTGATTAATTAAACAAACATTTGTTTTACACAAAAATACACATAAATCAATTAAAGTTGAAATAGGCATATGAAACCACTTTAAATAAAACAGACTGAAACTATTATGTCTACGTTAGAAGCATATTTTTCCCATTTTAACTATTCCATACATTAGCTACAGCACATCAATTTGAGTTATGTTTGAAAAACAGAAGTAGAATACATACAAAATCCACCCATTATCATCCTGACTCTAATGGACAAGCTGAACATATCTCAACAAAAGTAAGGAAATGGAGAATATACTAATATAAGCAAAAATAACAACGGTGGAAAGTGATTCTGTGAATCACTTTCCACCATTGTTATTTCCCTATGGATCCACATCTCGTACTACATTCAAATTAAGTCTGGCTGAGATGTTTCTAAGGTGTGTTCTATGATGACATCCACAAGCTTAAACCCATTACTCTCATTCCAAATGTATATTTAAAAAAATTATTCAGAGAAGGACAAAGGTATTATCAAAATCGTTTTCAATAAACAAGGGAAATGATAATTGGAGATAAAAGATACCATAAAGAAAGTGCTTAACATAGTGATATTTTTAGTGTCATTCGATAATGGAAAGGTGGCAAAATACTTATGAACCAATTACACAATCTTAACTGCCTATACCTAAAAACATTAAATGTACATCAAACAAATCCCAAATGCCAATGGTGATTGAGTCCAACTTCAATGTAATTCTAAAGAATCATATCCTGTGAGCGCACCACCTGTATGCACAGGTAATTCAAGCCACTCATGGATTCTATCTGACCGATTACATAATGTTGGATAGCGTATTGTAATATATAGATTAGTTAGGCTATATATTCATTATTTTATGAATATAATGATTTATTCACTCTAAATGATAGCCTGGCAGAAAACAATAATAGAACAATATATTCATGTTTGAGATTTTCTACCGAGAAAATGTATTTTGGGTCCTGTTATATCAAAACTAAATAGTTGTTAATTAAGCTGTAATAAATTATAGTTATTTTAAGTTTATCATTTATTTATTTTTATTACTAAAGACACAACACTCTCTCTATCTCTCTGCCTCTCTATTCTTCTCTATCGTTCTCTTTATATCTATATTCTTCTCTCTCTTTACCTCTCTACCTCACTATATCTCCCGCTATTTTTCTCTATCCCTTTCTATTTCTCTTTATTCCTATATATCCTCTCTATCCATATCTACCTGTCTCTTACCCCTCTATCCCAGCCTATGTTGCTCTATCCCTCTCTCTATCTTTCTCTATCCATCTATTCCTTTCTGTCCCTGTTTATTCCAGTCTATCCATCTATTCATCCACCCACTCAAACACCTAACCTATTGGCTCATACATGTTTGTCTCTCCACTGGTCCAACTGTCCATCTATCTATCTATCTAGTAATCTAGCAATCCATCTAATGATCTAGCAATCTATCTAGTGATATATCTATATGTCTAGTGAACTATATATCTATCTAGTGATCTATCTATCTAGTGATCTATCTATATAGTGATCTATCTATCTAGTGATCTATTTATCTATCTAGTGATTTATCTATATAGCTAGTGATCTATCTAGCTAGTGATCTATCTATATATCTATCCATCCATTCAATGGCCTATTTATGTATTCCATGCATTCCTACCTGTAAATGGTCTTCTTGTCATTTTTATAATTCACATTCTAAAAATATTTTTGAAGTTGTCATGATAGTTAAGCCTCCTTGCCATATGTTTTTCACCATCTTCTCTAAATACTGGGTATTGATGACAGGCATATTGTTCTCCCATGGAACACATTATCTTCCCTTATTTTAGCTATCATTTCACCATCCTTATTAGTGATCATATATCCATTACTGCTGGAGATATGATCACTATTTGCTCTGCCTAATAATCTTTTTAACAGATAACAGGTTATCTCATAGCTTGGGCACATACATTTTTTTAGATTGACTTTTCTTCTCTGCGGTTTGTTTTGATTAACATTTTTGCTTCTCCTTTTTCTACTGCTTTATCATTCAATCTGTCTCTGCAATGTTAATTTTACCATAATACTTTTTACATTGTGCAAGTGACTCCTGTCACTGGTCATGTGTATGTTCCAATTCAATATTATTGTTTTCATAGTTTGTTGGCCTTTTAGTTCTGTTCTCACATCCACTAAGTACATACTCAGGTTCACTCCTTGCTTACTTTGCATTCCAATTATCTGATTTACCACTGTACTTATTTCAATTTATGTTGCTAAAACTACCAGTTTGCCATTTAAAGTCGGTTATAGAACCTGTTCCAGAAAATATTAGCTAAGTATCCCATCTTGTGACAGATGTAGCACTCACTCTTCTTGATGTCAGCTTCTCCACCCATGCTTTTCCTCATCTCAGGTGTTCTGAAGGCTTTATCTTCATTGAATTTGTTATAGCCTTTCTCTTCAATCCTGTTTTCCTCTTCTTTCAGCTGTTGAAGCCCTTCCTATAATGTCAAGTGCATATGTGTCCTTAATACAAAGCAATGTACACTCCAGTTGGGATGTATACCCCATACTATATAGAACATGATTTCCCTGGTGCTGGTTTATCTTTGATACAATATTTTTAACTTTAGCTATGTATGTGTTCACTGACACTGATTGTTTCATTCCCAACTCTTTTAACTTAAATGAGATATCTATGATTTTGCCCTACTTGTTTCCTGCATACATGGCTTTGATTTCCTTCCACATATTGCTAGCCACTATTTCAACCATGAAAATATTAGTCAAGTACAACACAATGATATTAAAAGCTTCATTAGTCATGTCCATTCACTTATGTAGTAGTCAGGTCATCATTTTCTGGATGGATAGTCTACTTGAAATAGTAGCCTACTTCATACAGTCTGTAAGTCCTTAAGATTGATTTCATTTTTATGGATGAAATATAAAAGTATACCCAGCATCTCAATTTGTTTGCCTTGACTTCTGTAAATATCCTCACTCATTCTGTTAATTTTTATTTTTTT
>PXIH01S0032794.1:0-10601 GCA_003024985.2 Euperipatoides rowelli
TAATTTTCTAAGTCAGTGCAATTTTTATTTATTTTTAATATTATGAGTATTACAATGTTTAAAAATTATATTATTATGCTCTTGGGAGGGTGTATCAGTTGAGTTATGTTAGTTTATCAATATGTTAATGCAAATTTTATTTTTATTTTTGATATAGGACCATTCCGAATTTTGAGACTAATTTTAACACTGTGAAAATTCCTATTTCACAGCTGTCCTACCTGAGCTTACCCTTTTTATGATTTTAATATTTTTGGATCACTGGGGGATGACTTAGTGTGTGCCTAGGTTTTCTTTTTTTTCCTCTACAAAAAAAAAAAGATGTCGTCCATACTTGACCTTTTGTTTGAACCTAGTTCTGTGAATTTTTTTATTGGACATTTTTCTAAATTTTAACTTTCACCTTTTTATTTAAATTTTTTTAAATTGTTTTTTTAATTCTTTAAATTTAGTCTTGTACGGTACCTTATCATTGTCATATTTTTGAGCATTTGAATTATATTTTATGTAGGGGTTATTTCATATTATTTAAATTTTTTTTTTGTTGACAAGTACATTTGTTATTAGTATATTTTCATTCATATTTTTTTTTCACTCTTCAACAATGTGGAATGATATTTAATTTATTTTTAAATGTTAATTTTTTTTATTTGTGTATTTTTTTTTATTTTTCGTATGGACATCATTGTGAGTAGGGGTTTTAATTTATTTGTGTATCTGCCACACCTTTTAATTACACCATTTTTTATATGAGATTTTTAAGTCAATTGTAATAATAACTAAATAATGGAGACCAGAATTAGAGTAACAATTTCAGAATCACAAGGTGAAATAGTAGGAGTTTAGACAGTCCACTATTGACAGCTCAATAATGCACACTATTAAAGCAATTACTTGCTGATAAGATGATTTGCCAGTTTAGAACAATAAAATCACTTTTTCATTATCTAGGCAATTAGAGCCCTTAGAGATTCGCTCATTCTTTTGATAATGAATGTTTTTTAATCTCCTCTGAAATCTATACTAATAATTTTTATATTAATTATGTAAATCCTTTTTTGAATAATATTTTTAAATTATGTTTTTTGAACTTTGCTTTGACTCATTTTAATCCCTGCTGAGTTAAAGAAAGGATAATTGGTACTAAATGGCATTAGAAATGTGTGAATTCCCCTACTCACCCTTGATCGAGCATTTTTGGTATGAAGACAACATATTTCCATTAAAATATTATTTGAAGCTCTAGAATAAGTTATTCACAAATAATATATGGATTTCATTGGTGAGCCATCTTTTGATCTTGCCAAATCTATTGTGAAGTTCTAACCTAAATCAGTATAATTAATTTTTCAAGAAAATGATGAACTAATATTCCCATCGTTCAAGAGAGAATAATCACACTTTTTACTTGTCTCCATTCCTGTGCTGATCAACCAGAGTCCAAACTGGCTAAAAAATAATGTAAAGATGTTTTAGAGCTCATATCAGTTTTGCTGCCACATCCAGTCTATCAGTTCCCATTGAAGCTTTACCATACTCCAACTGATAAATTACTAAGCCCTATAGCCAATATGAATGCTTTCATCTGAGCTAACAGCAAGTTCCTTTCATTAATTACAAAAGTTAATAAGTTCCAGATTAACCTCTTAAGAGAAACCAAAATTTATTAAAAATATAATAATCAATTTTGCTTCTAACAAAAGGAAGAGCTCTACCCCCTCAGACAAACTGTTTCTATCAGAAAAAGATTGATGTCTCTATTGTTAACTTAAAGAAAAAGTAGAATCAACAAGAATAATAGTTTGATACTCCTAAACTAAAAGAACTTCTCCTACAAAGGCTGAAACCAATAAAAAAACTCTTTTAAAAATCCAGGAAAAGCATTTTCACAGTTTTATTTGTTAGCAAATCCTTTAAAACTTTAACGAAGAGATTGTAGGCAAAAGAATATACACTTTTCCTCTACGACCAAAAGAAGCAGCAGAACAAATAAACTTCGGGTACCATATCTTATTTTTGTTTTGTCTAATCTTGTAAAGATCAGAAGAGGCATACGATTAGGTATTTTTTTTAATAATCATTTCATTATATATAAATTTTTCTAATTAAAATTATATGTAATTATTATATTTTATTTTCTTGTAAGAACTACAATTTTTATTTAGTTTTAAAAATTGGGTTATTATATGTTAAGGTATAATTATTCTTAAAAATATTGTTAATGTTATAATATTCTTTTTCAATATCTTAAAATAGAGTGTTTGAGCTTAAATATTATAAAGAGAAAAAGCATCAAATTTTATATGGAGAAATACAAATTCTATTTTTTTGTTTATTTATTAATTTTATTAACATTTAATGTACCTAGAAATAAATAATCTAATTTTTTTAACCTAGCTAAAGTTTCTAATTGTTATTGAAGTCATATTCATAAATATTTTTAAATAAGTTTTTTTATATATATTATAGAAACTTAAGTTTATAATTGACAAAAGGGACTTTGTCCTAACAATTGTGGTACAAGTGGGTTTTGATAGATTAATAATCTCTAAATTAATCGAGAAGTGAGTATAGCTTCCATACAGCCATGTTCCATCCCTCTTTGAAGCCGTCTGTCATAGTATTATAATTCAATTAAACAATATAAACTTTCATTTTTGTTGGTTATTTTTAAAAAAATCAATTTGTTTTTGTGCATCATCTCTATTCCTGCATATTAAATAATAAGCTATCTAACACATTAATATTGTTAGTCAGGGTTAGTAAATAAAAAGTAATTTATAAATATAAACCTTTTATTAACTTTCGCAAAGATAATATGCAATTCATATCAGATATCACTTTTGTTGAAGAAGAGAGCGTAAATTTTGACTGTACTATGCCGCCGTAACTCCAGTGTTTATCATAGGACTAGTTATGATTAGGATAGTCAAAATTGTAAATAGACACTATGTACCAAGCCAACGTAATCCCATTGTTTATAATAGGGCTAGTTACGATTGGGATGGTGTATTTTCTCCACAAATTTAGAATGCATAAAACCCCTCACACACATAATAAAGTTTCATTTCTTTAGCTCACATATATAAATTAAAAGCATTCAATCATTCATAAAAAAATATAATACTACCCTTTATACATTCTATATGCTATTTAAGAGAGAAATGTAGTTTAACATAATATGTAGAAATGTTGTAAAGGCTATATTTTGATAGTATTAGAATACAGTATCTTGTAATAAGCAAGGTATATAACCAACAAAAATATGACAGTAAAGCAAGGATAAAATTTGGCATCAATGTACAGAATACAATCCTGTCAGAAGTCAGATAAAAAATAAATGCAATTAAATAAGTCCAAATATAAATATTCAATAAATCTAAAATTAATTCCACCCAAAATATAGGTAGAAAACCAGCATAAAAAATTATATATGGTCAGATAGGAATAGTTGTAACCAGCCCACCTTTGGATCTCGATAAGCCAATTGTGTTTAATCAGAAATAAATATATCATTTTTTTCCAGAATCTAGCCTATAAAATAAGTATTAAAATTTCAATTTTAATATAGCCCATAAATAAGGGATAAAGCCTTTCAAACTCCACTTTGGCGTCCATCATATTAAAGAACCCCCCTTTCCATTAATATTTTTTTTCATAGTTTGTATCTTTTTTCTTTTAAAAAAAAAGAAAAAAAAAATTTCTTTCAAAATAATACATCTTTAAAGATGGTTTTTCAAGAATATGACTTCATTTTAATAATTTTTTTTGATATTTTCGTTTAGTTATAGATCATATTAATAACATAAAAAGGTTGGATAGATAGGAACAAGCATTGTTGTTTTTTCATTAAAACAAATTTAACTAAATTGCTTAATATACGGTACATTTGAAAAATAAAAATGGCTGACACACTACCGTAAAAAGATAAAGTTGTTTTACACGAGTCCGATGATACAGCTACACAAGCTTGGTCACCAATTCTAAATCCTACACAAACACATTCTCTCCAATGGCCATCCGAAGAGTGGGGAATTTATTAGAAACTTTTAGCAAACAAACTGAAAGTCCATCCCCCTTGCAGTTCAATGATAGATTAATAGCAATGTTAACTAAAACTATTGAACAGCAGATGGAAAGAATAAATAGGCTAACAATAACTTTAAAGACCTCTTAGATAAAAGAGAACTAAGAGAAAATCTAAATCAGGAGTTGCTACAAATAAACACTGACCCATTAATAAACTTTATAGAAAATGATACCGTAACTGAAAGTGATATAGCCCCAAATAATCTAAGGGCTTTAATTTTGTTGCAATCAAAAGAAGTTACCCATAATACACAGCCAACAAGAGATAGGCAAGTACAAAACCAAGCATTAGCTCAAAATAAGTACATAGGCTACTGAATATACACAAGTAATAGGTCCAGACGTGCTGAGCATGTTACCACAGTTTATGGCCGATCCAGCAGATATTTTTGAATGCGGGCGCTGGCCAAACTCATTCATAAATTTAGCAAAGAATTTAGGCTGGACTCCTGATGTCATGAAGCAGGTCATGGAGACTAAGCTATCGGCTAAAGCGTGTGTAATGTATAATAGAGGTTTAGGCAATTTAGAAGGGATAACTATACAAGAACGAGTAAGATAGTTTAAAAATATGTTCTCAAAAGCCCCCCAAAAGGATGAAGGACTTAGGCTAGTAACCTCTTGCATACAAATGCAAGGTTAGTCTTTTGGAGTGTATCAACAAAGACTAATTGCTGCATAAAATGACCTCGGACCAAATTGAACTCCACCTATGAGAGAAAAGCTCCTTCTAACGCAAGTAAAAAAAGGGAATAATAAATTCAGATTTAAGGTTGGACATTCTGAAATGCAATCCATCATTTATGGAAGATGTTAGCTTCATGCTAGATATCGAGGAGCATTAAATGGCAATAGGTCTAATGAAATAGAGTGTACATATATAAGAGCTGGATTCGGATCATAGCCAGGGCCACAATAACACTAAATTTTCAAAATGAATAAAAGACAAAGCTAAAAATAAAAAGGTCCTATTTAGATAAAGCATACAAGACAGAAAGCAGAATACAAGCTGTATCTGTTAATAATGCATTGAAAGAGGAAGAAAAGTCTAGCATTAAAAATACTGATAGCAGCCTGTACTCAGATATCGTAGTGCTGCATGAAAGACCCACACTCATAATATGCGAATCATATAAAATGCATGAACTTATAGCTAAATATTGTCCCAAAAGAGCTAAAATGCAAGATTTGACAACCACATCAAATTAAAGCTCTGATAATACAATGGTGTTAAACTCTAATGCCTCTCCCCAATAAAACAGTTCACTGCAGACAAGGTGTGTAATAACACCAATAAAAAAGTGGGCAAATACAAAATAAAGTGCAAAATCATTCATTCGTGCAACACAGTCATAAGTCACAACACAATAATATGCCATCTAATACTTTAAACAATCCATTCAAAAATATTCAATCTAATCAAACAGATGAAAAAATTTATAATAAAATAGGATAAAGGAATAAAATACAATATAAAAAGTTTGACATTCTGTATCAAAGTAAAGACGGCTGGGAAAAAAAGACCAACCATATCATCTTAAAGATCCAAATAAAAAAGTAGACAGTAGAGATAAACCAATTAAGGTTCCTATTGATAATAATAATAAAAAGCAGAGTGCAGTAGATATAATTTCACAACATTCTAATAATAAAAACACTACAAAAAACCTACAAATAACGTTAATCATGATAAAGATATAAATCACAAATTAACATCAAACCCTGTTACTAACACAAATGTAAAATCTAAAGTTGAAACTGAACTAAACGTTAATGAAAATTCAGATGAAATAATTCTCATAAGTGCCTTCCTTTCAATAGCAATAAAAATAGGAAATAAATGACATTACTGTTGGATGAGTATCCTATCCTACTAAACCCGTAATAAAAATTAATATGTTTGAAAAGGAATTTTTAGCACTTTTAGATACTGGCTCCGAGTACACAATCATAAATGAACAATGTGTATCTCCAGAATTATTAGCCACAAATCTAGGCAAAGTTTCATTGACTTCACCTATTTCCGACGAAGCAATGATACAAAAAAATCAATGGTCAATTTTACATTACACAATTTTGATTTTTTTATATCCTGTGTCAATAGCCCTGCTATTTTCGATTCTTGTTTTAATATCATTTTGGGTATGGATTTTATAATAGACCATAATGCCCAAATGCAGTTTATGGGAAAAAGAGTGTCATTCAACATTACTGTAAAAACTGAATGGGATGAATTCGCAAAAGTTAGCAAAAATGATTTCCTTATCTCCGNAACCTGAGCATAAAAGCAAGCAGCATTGTTGCATGACATATTTAAAGTGGAAGAATTAGAATTAAGGCCATTCCACAATGACAAATTAAAAAGATTATTGACTAATTATGAAACAATATTAATTGAAGACGTTGAAAAAATAACAGGAGCTCATGTACCGCCTGTGGAACTAAAATTTTCAAACAACGAAAATATTTATCAAAAGCAATACAGAATTGCACACTCTCTATATGAAGTTCTAAAGAAAAATATAGCACAGCTAGAAGTTGCAGGCATAGTGAGTCCTGCAACAGATTCACATTGTAATGTGCCTTTGCTAGTGGTTCCAAAGTGCGATAATATAAATGAAATTGGAATCGTATTGGATCTAAGAAAAGTAAACATCCAGATAGAACCATACAAGTTACATAATGTGCATAGACGATATATTATTAAAGCTAGGCAGTGCAAAATACTTTTCCAAATTGGACCTGAATAATGGGTATTATAACNTTGGCCTGGCCGAGTCTGCGCAGTACAGATTTTATTTTGAGTTACCCTAGAATCGGTATGCTTTAAAATGCTTACCACAAGGCTTATCTAATTCCACTGCAATGTTTCAAGAAATTACCACAAATGCTTGCAAGGTATCAAGTCCAAAGACAAAGTATTAGCTTATCTTGACATCATAATTTTTACCGAATAAATAGATGAGCATTTAGTTTTTTTGGAAGAGGTATTGGGAGCTTTCAAAAAAATAAACATGACTATCAAACCTAGCAAATGTGTGTTTAGAAAGTCATTAAAATTCTTGGGACATATAATTGATAAAGATGCCAATGAATCAACTGACCAAAATACTGTCTCTTTGGTATGTAGTGTTCTTTGGCCATCTGTGCAGAGGCCCCTTCCAAAAATTTGTCGATTAAAAGGATGCCTTGCAGGTGAATCATATTAATGTCTGAAAGAAGGCAAAGATCTTGCCACCTCTTTCGGATAATTTTAAACATCTTTCGCCTTAAAATTTCGTAAGAATTTCCTGGGTCAGTCATGTTTAAGCGCAAAACTAATAATGACAACTGACCAGACGTTTCTAATTTACCTTAAAATGAGTTTTTGTTTTTTTATTCAAATACGATAAAAATTACGAATTTCCTAGAAATTTACTAAAGATTTTTTTGACCTTTGTCTACTACAAGATTTTTAAAGATTTTCCCATAGAGATAAGCAAGAAACTTTTTTCTTTTAATCATTTCTTTTTTTGTTTGGTTTGGTCGTATTGTTGGAAATTATATTATCATTTCACAACATAGCCTGTTTAGAGACTTAGATACAAACATGAGGTAAATATTTAATCTAAGAAATAACCCTAACTCAGAGGTGAAACTGTGGGAATACCCAACCAGGCATAAATGGGCTCTGTAAAATAAATGCAATGCCTTGTTAAAAAAGTTTATAAAGAATTTAGATTAATAAAAGGGAAAATATGAATTTAGATCCAACCAAAGAAGTAAATAGAATATTACAGAGAGATTGTGGCTAGACTTTAGTTTCAAACACAAATCTAAATCTGTTGCTTTGTAAAAATTTCCATTAGTATTCTTTTTAATTAAACAAATCAAAAGTTTAAAGAAACTATAATCACAGATAAAATAGCTGATGTTATTAAGAAATAGCTGTCACAATCCATATAAATATTTGGTTGCTAGGGTCTATAATATCAACACTATCATAAACTTTCTTAAATACGTTAAAGGATGGTAACTATTTAAATTGAAAACGAAAGTGTTGATCAAGCTGGAATTTATTTAGGATGTATCATATACTGTATAGTCCTATAATAGCCTATTCTATGTTACGGTATAATCAATGATAAAATTAAATGCTGTATGTATAGTCTATACGGTATATACTGAACATAGGAATCAATTCTTTTATTTTTTATTCATTTTTATTGCATGGTTTTGCTATTAATAAAATAGTTTTTACTTTTGTTTTTCTAAAAGTTGATGATTTTAAAGAAATATATATAAAGGGAGAATTTAAAATTCATAGTTTTTAACTCAAATAGAAAATTTCCTTTTAATCTACTAAAGCTATAAAGAATTGTAAAGAAGGAGAAATCTTTATTAATGGCTTTTGTTTTATTTTTAAATAAACCAGACTTTGTTTTTTTTATTATAAAAGAGGTTTTTCTTAAAGACAGTAGCCTAGTTGTCCGATAACGGTTTATCAATTGTTGACCGTCATCTTAGGGCAAACATAAATCGCTCCATTCCGAGTACTCTCATTATTCTCTCAAACAGCGCTTTTCTCCAAGTTTAGCCAGTCCACTATTGGTAGCTCACTAATGCACACTATAAAAGCAATTACGCACTGATAAGATCATTTACCAGTTTAGAACAATAAAACCACTTTTTCATTATTTAGGCAATTAGAGTACTTAGATATTCACTCTTTCTTTTGATAATTAATGATTTTAAACCTCCTCTGAAATCTATACTAATAATTTTTATATTAATTATGTAAATAAATGCCTTTTCTGATTAATATTTTTAAATTATGTTTTTTGAACTTCAATATGACTAATTTTAATCCTCGCTGAGTTAAACAAAGGATACCTGGTACTAGATGGCATTAGAAATGTGGGAATTTCCCTACTCACCTTTGATCCATCATTCAAGAGAAAATAAACACCCTTTTTATTTGTCTCCGTTCCTGTGCTGATCAACCAGAGTCCGAACTGGCTAAATGCTGTAAAGATTTTTTAGTGCTCATACCAGTTTTGCAACCTCATCCAGTATATCAGTTCCCATCAAAGCTTTACCATACTCAAACTGATAAATTACTAAGCTGTATAGCCGATATGAAAACTTTATCTGAGCTAACAATGAGCCATCTCTGAGTTGCACTAAGTTTCCACAAGTCTGTATTATATCAAAGGGGCTAAATGCACACATATTTTGGCTCAATAATAGATAGATTTAAGCAGAAATCCGATTTCATAAAAGACAAGTAAAACAAGTAATTCAATAACCATTTTTTATTCAATTTCTACTAACAAAAGTTACATTTTTTTAATTCATTAATCCATTCAATCCTTACAAATGATTGTTTTAATAAAACAGAAATTAAACAAGCAATTAAGAAAAGCAGCAGTGAGTTTCTTTCATTAATTACTAAACTTAATAAGTTCCAGATCAACCTCTTAAGAGAAACCAAAATTTATTAAAAATATAAAAGCCAATTTTGTTTCTAATTATTTAAATATGACATGTTTTTAATAAGGGATGCTTTTAATAATGTTTTTTTTTAATTGATAAAGTAAGATACATTATTCTTTAATATTTAGAAATGGGTATAGGCCTACAACATTTTTGCTGTATACTCTTAGTGTTATAGCTGCAGTAAGTAAGCATACTGTATTTCTTATAATAAAGAAGTGGGTATACTCCGTATACCACCATATACCCTCCCCACTACAGCCCTACTTACAGTGACTCTATGGGAAAGCAAACACAAAACATTGAATTACTCAAAACTAATAAAATGTGACTTACACCACTCCCATTCTCACCGGCTCACACATACTGTGATAGCCTAGTGAGGAGTTTATTCTGCTGTATGATATTTGTTTATTCATTATTTGAAAACATAGCACTAAAAAATGTATTTCTTAATCAGAAAAAAAAAGCATTTCATCAAAATATTACTTTAAATTGAAAAGAGAGAAAAAAATTATGATAGGTATACTTTATTCAAATAACAACAAACAGATTAATACAAGTGACAATTTTTGAATTTTTCTTTCCTGCAATTAGTTATGAAATTTTTTTACAAAGAAATACATGTATGTAATTACAATGGAATGGAACAAGAACAAAATAACAATCAACTTAATCATGTAAATATACAGGGCACTTAACAAATCTTTCAGTTCTTACACATAACATACAAAATCCATTAGAGTTTCTTGTAAATCTATTAAAAGAAGCCCCAAATGTAGATGGTAAAAAGTCTGGAAATATTTTAAAAAAATATTTAGAAAACCTAGTAATCGAAGCAACCCTTTTCACCTCCAAAATATCTAATATACATAGTTTAAATATTCCCTGTTCAGAATAATTCTTAATGCTCTCTTCTGAACGCGTTCAATTTCCTTCAATTGTCCATTGTCAGGAAAGAATGTCACACAGGAGCACAGTATTCAACTAAGGGCCTTATAAAAATTTAATAAGCTTTAATTAAAATATTAATACTA
>PXIH01S0032825.1:5667-17823 GCA_003024985.2 Euperipatoides rowelli
TACACAGATATACCTATATACCATGCAAGAAAATAAATAAATGTGAAATTACACAACAAATACAAAACAAATTAATTACAACAGGCTGCCTTCCAAAAGTAATAACAGTCCTCGCAAAAAAAAAAAAAAACAATACAAAAATTACAACAGGATATAGATTACAACAAGGGAATGAATACAACAGCATCATGCAAGGCTATATAATAAGATGTCAAACACCTCAGTTAAGAAACAAAATGTTACAATCATAAGCCATCCCTTACAAAAAGTGTCAAAAAATTTCAATACATAGGGGTTCATCCATTTAGACTCACAGGCAAAACCCTATCAACTGCGAAACCTGAACCAGAAAATATTGGCAGGGCCTAACCAAAATATTTTGAAGATGGAAAAGTTTCTAATCTTCCACATAACAAAAATAAATAAATAAATACCAAAATAGAAATAGACTGCCTCTGCTGGAGACCAACCGACAAAGCCTCATAAAAATTCCTATAAAAAACATTAAAATTGAAAAAATGCATCCACCTCTGTTTAAAGTCGTCAAAAAACGAACATACAAAAAGCAAATGATGCATGGTCTCTTCTGCAGCATATAAAGGACATACGGTAGGCTCTTGAAAACTGAATCTTCACACTAAGAGATCCCTAGTAAAAAGAGCCTTACTAAGTAGTCTAAAAACAAAATCATAAAGGTTGGTTAAAGCCCAAAACTTCTTAAAAAGAAAATGCACTGGTAATCATAATGTCAGTTCTTGCATATGAACATAATCCTCTTCCAACAAAGCTACCTATGCACAGTAATTGAATTTAGATGGATGAGCAACATTAAAAACATCAGTTACGTTCAAAAAAAGAAACACGAGCAAGTTTCAAAGAAGGAGGCTCAACAAAAATTGGCGTAGTTAATTTGGTAGGCTCCACTGGCAGAGCTAGTACCACACTGCTCACCAAAGCCTACAAACTTAAAAAAAAATTACTTCTAATAACTTCTATCAAATAATCCAACTCATGAAGACCCAAACCTCCAAGCCTCAATGACTTAGAGAGCTTGTGCCTAGAAATGGGGATGAGCCTAGAACCCTACAAAATACCATGAGTAATGCTATACAATTGTGAAATAAGCCTCTTGGGGAAATTAAAATGAGCAACAAAAAAATACAACTTTGAAAAAAGATTAATATTGACTACTTTGACCTTTGTCAAAGCAAGGACAAATATTTTCCAGCCAACTGTGGTCTAATAAATTTAAAATACATCAGCACACATATGGAAAGGGGACACCCAGGAAAGTCACCGGAGCACCACACACCCTCGCAACGTCCACACGATTAAAAGCTGGGAACCAAATAGCAGTTTTATCTTCATTAATGACTGATCCAGTAATAGTTCCAAATCCTTTTACAATGTTTAATGCCCTAGATATGTGACACTGACCACTGAGAAAAATAATAATATCACCAACATACACCATGGCCATAACACAAGTGTTCAAAAAAGGAAAAAAAATACCCATGTCATCACAATTAAGCTGTCAGTAAAGTGTCAATATACATTGCAAAGAGGTTGGTGCTCAGGGGAGACCCCTGAGTGATCCCCCTGCGTACAGGAAATTTGTGAAACAAATTGCCCTTATATGTTACAGAAATATAATTGTTTGTAAAAAGTTAATCCCACGAGAAATGCTTGAATGGCCAAAAAATTTTATGACAGCATCCGCCAAATGCTCATGTGATACAAAATCAAACACTTTGCACACATCAAGAAAAATCCCCACTATATCAGAATTATCAGGCTGTTTAGAAATGGATATTGCTTGCTGCAACAAAGCTATAGGAATGGAACGTCCCTTGAGAGCAAAGTGAAAATGTGACAATAATGATCCCAAATGTTGATTAAGGTAACTGTTCAAGATGCGTGCAAAAATTCGAGAATCCATATCCTGGATGTTTATGGGATGAGTATACTGTAATGTTAAATGCTGACCCAAGGGAAGGTCTTTCTTTTTCTGCAAAACCAAATAAGAATGAGTTAAGCTGGAATTAAAAAAGGGGTAAGTCAGCCAACTCTGAAACAAAACCACCAAATTGGGAACAAAAATATGAGAAAATAATTTAAATATCCTAACTGAAATCAAGTCAGGGCCTGGTGAACTATTGGCATTAAGTTCCTTGATAGTGTCCAGAAAAAATCTGATGAGTAATCTCAAAATTATGCTGAGACTGTACATCACTGTGCAGAGGAAAACTAACCTTCCTCACTAACACAGGACTAAGATCACCCCTCGAACCATACACACCAAAGAAATGATCGTAAATATGATTGACAAGGTCTAATCCAAAAATCACTTAAATCCCATCGAAAACACGAGCAATGGGTGGAGCTGCATTCTTTTTAAAATAAAGAGAGGTGGTCAGGAAAGTAACTTCCCCTTAGATGCAGCAATTTTGCGCTACAAGATCACAAACTGGAGATCCTGCACCTCTTTGTACAAAGCCATGTGCTGACATGCACAACTTGAAAAAAAAGGAACCTGAGTAAGGTTCAAATTACACATATGCGAAATAATATTTGTTAGCTCCCTGAGCTGACCATAAATGCCATGTTTCACTGAATTAAAATGCTGCAATAAAGAATTCATGAAAAAATGTTTAAAGGTAAACTTATTGTCCATGCTGAAATTATCAAACAATAAATCCCTGGCCGTAGGAAAAAAAACTGTTCATGAAAATTAGTGCTAAGAGATATAAAGGGATGCTTATGTAACACAGCATAAATAGATATGGGTTGAACACCCTCTGAGACTATTCCCAAGACAAAAACCCCATGATCGGATAAGAAAATTGGTAAAATATTAAAGTCAATATTGGTAAAAAAAATTATCAGTAACAAATATATAATCCAATACATTTGAAGTATACCCACAATGGGTAGGAATGAATTGCAACCCTACAAGCTGTGCCACATTTATAACCCGCAACTTTGAAAAAAAAATATGAAAAAACTTATCTTGCTCTAAACCCCTATGATTGAAATTCCCCCCCCCCCCAATTATGATAGCATCATAGGAGGAGGAGAGATTGCCTGCCTACTCCTGAAAGAGCAAACGATTTGGAGCTGGCCCGTGAGGCCCATGGTAGGAAACTAAGATCACTTTAGACCCATTATACAGAACAGAGGCCAATAAATATCTGGAATTAGCCTTTATCACAGAGACGTTTGAAACAAGCAAAGTATTGGCAACCAAAATCATTACATCTTTGCATGCTCTCAATGCTGTGCCCTGCAAAATATTATAATACATTTCAAGCACTGCCAAATTACCCCCCCCCTCCTATTGCAAGAGAGCTTTGTCTCCTGAACTAAACATATATCAATTTGTTTTTCCAATAAGAATTTAAACAATAGCTTTTTCTTTCTATACGAATTCATACCCTGAACATTGAGTGATGCGAGCTTGAATGGAAAACTATTGTTAGCCATAGCAGAAAAAAAAAACTGCAGATAACCCTCCACCCTAAATATAAAGAATAATCCATAAATGCGATTACAAAAATACAAAAATTAATGAATAGTTGAAAAAAAGCCTATACAATAAAGCCAGTACGGAATATTGATGTCCCTTAATAAGCCTAATCAATGCAATAGGCAAAACTATAATTGAAAAATGACACTGGATAAAAACCAAAAGACCCTACCAGGGTCCCCGTCAGAGATGAAAAAAATCCACCTACAAATCTGGCGCATTCACAGCAACATCTGCAACATATCATTCTAACATCTCAAAATGGCTCCTCCCTTACATTAAAAAATATAGCCCGGCTACTCATAACATCACTAATAATGTACATCTGGTCTCTAAACTCCAACATATACACCTCTCCCCTAAAAACCGATTCATATCCTTAGATGTAACAAACATGTATGGATCTATNAAATAGCAGTTCCCTTTATATATATAATTTTTTATATATATTTAATATGTTTAAAATTATTCTAGTACTTGAGCCAAAATTTCATAACCTGAAATTTGACGAAAAACAACATTGCACCTAGTTTCCAAATGGAAAAAAAAAATACCAAATAAATGAAATTTTTAACTTTAATATCAATATTTTTTAAAGATTTCTCTTCCCAACATTTATCCAAATTATATTTCACCCATGCTTTTTGAATAATAGGAGTTATTATAACCTTAACTTTTGTACACTCCCAAAATAAATGTGACATGGACTCATCTTGTTCACAACCCAGTGGACAATTAACTTTATAAATTTTAATGAGACCTGTTTTAAAAAATCTCTCTCTTACTGGCAAAATCGATAAATTTATTTTAATAATAAAATTCTGAAACGTATCAGATACTGGTATGTTTAAATTTTTTTAAATTAATCTTAGAATTTCTATAATTTTGAATTTTCTCATTATTTTATATAGTGAGACTAGCATATTGTTTATAAGAAATCTTTGAATTCTTCTGCCAAAGTCTGTAATCATCTTTATATATTTTTATCCATAGATACAAAATAGAGTTATTTTCTTTCAACTTTCAGATTTAATTATATTCTTCAATGAAGAATGTAAAAATACCTTAGTATCATTATTAAAATAAATAAAAACCACCTTTACACTTTTTTAGTATTACTTTAGCATTGGACAGTGGATCATATACATCAAATAAACATTTTTGGGCGATTCTATTGACCTATAAAATGTTTTTTTTTTTTTTTTACTAAATAGAACAAATGGCATATAATAGACAAAATTAGAAATTATAACAGTATTGATGAATCTTGTTCTATCTAGCCATCCTTTACAAGATCTTTTAATGTTATTTGCCATTAACTTCATTTTTCATCTATCTTACCTTCTAACATCTTTATTTCTATTACTTTATAATTATCGATAGGAAACGGAATACCCAAAATAAAAGAATGGACACCATTGTTTTCCTTAAAACAATAAAGTTGTTTGATTAGCTACATACCAGACATAAGATTTAACAAAATTAATTTTTGATACTGTCATTTCAAAAAAAGAATTCAATATTATGAACTTCTATCATTTCTTGTCTAGATGTGACTATTATATTAATATCGTCTATATATGATATCAGCTCAATCTTTAGAAACTTATCAAGAATCTAAATTTCTTTGGTACAAGTTTTCAATCACGTGAGTAAATCAATTATGCAAATCATGTAAATCGTAGATGACAATGGCAAGCCTTGCAAGATGCCATGTTCCACAACATCGAAATGAGAGTATTTTTTTACTATTTATGAAATATATTGTTTTGTTCTTTATTAAAGATAAAATAAGACCAGTAGTCTTATACCTTCTTAATTAAATAATCTAGATAGCAAACATTTATATAACTAAACACATTTATTACACAAACATTATATCTTTTTTATATAAATTTTAAATTAAAAGCAGAGTGAAACAATCACAGAGCTTTATAAATAGTTTTTCATTTCAAACCATATACTCCTTCTGGAATCATGTTAATCACTGTAGGAGAAATTATGTTTAACAAAATTCCCTGCAATAATTTATTATCTGCATTTATTGGTCTGTATCTTCTTATATCAGTCACTTTCATGTTACTACCTGAATCTTTGGGTATCATTTTTATATAAGCCCTGTTAAAATCACCACTATTTGTTCATATTGGCCATCCAACAATGTCAAGCAACAGGGTTTTATTTATTTATTTATTTAGAAAGAGTTATTTAAGCCAGAGGCTTTTAAACCCATAATATAAAAAATTACAGAGTATCAAAAACTAGTTATAAACTTTACATATACATAAATACAAAAATTATTACAAAAATCAAATTCAGCAATACACAAAGAAAAATTTTATATTATATCATCTCTAAAAAATTTATCATCAGAGAATAAATATAAATCAAGTTTACTTTTAAAAAACTGGGAATTTATGATATCTCCCAGCATAGCATTCCAACTGTTAGTGACCATATTACAAAATAAATGCTGAGTGCTAGAAAGCCTATTGTGTTTTTTTTTTTCATAATTTTATAACCATGACCTCAAGTATAAAGAATATTAGACATTACAACCAATTCTCTCTCATTTTCCTCTATCACAACATATTTAAAAGCTTGAATTAAATCTCCCCTAAATAAACGTTGCTGAGGAGTCAATATATTGTATTTATGTAACTGAACAACTTGTTCAGTATTAAAAATGCAAAAATACTTTATTAAATTTCGAAATGTCTCTTTATTCCTATTATAATGAATTATATGACAATAGTCCAAATAATTTTTATATCTTATATTATGTAGAAGCAATAGTGATATTGTCAGACGTGGGAATAAACTATATAGGCTAAGTAATAAAAACCTATTGACATCATTTTAACAAGTTTCTCTGTATGTTTTCTAAATGTAAGTCTAGAGTCAAATACAATTGCTAAATCAGTAACAACTTCTACTCTGTTAAGAATGGTACCATTTAAATAAAGTTCAGTGTCATTGAGTTTCCCAAATATATTCCGACTTTAAATGGTTTATATATAACCCATTGCCCTAAACCATAAGTCAATTTTATCCAATTAATTTTGCAATACTTCTATATCTTTTTTCTCAGAAATTAATTTAACAAATTTCAAGTCATCTGCATAAAAGATTGGGTTATAAGAAATATCTTTAGAAAAGTCAGAAATGAACAATTGAAAAGGATAGCCCAAGTACAGTACCCTGATGTAGTCCAGTTTTGGACTCAAAATTATTTGATATTTTATCATCAATAAGGATTCTGAAAAACCTATTTGATAAAAATTGGAAAATCCATCCTTAAAGACCATAACTAATCCCAAATCCATCCTTATCCATCCTAAAAGACCATAACTAATCCCAAATCCATCCTTATAGGATGGATTTGGGATTAGTTATGGTCTTTTAGGATGGATTTTCCAATTTTTATCAAAATAAAACCATCACTAATCCCAAATTTATTCATTTTATTGATTGAAGCAAATTAAAAAATACAAAAAAAAAAAAAAAATCAAAAGCTTTTTTTAGGTCAATATGAACAACTATAGTAGGATGTCCAGAGCTGGTACCTTTGGTAATCATACACATTAGGTGTAATAGATTGTCAGCATAACTGAAACCCTCCTGAAATCCAAATTGAAAACTTGGTATAACATTTAACTTATTTAATTCATCATTGAGAAATTTTAAACTTATCTTCTCAGTAATTTTACTAATGACATTTGTTTAATTCCCTAAATCAGATTTATTTCCTTTTTTCAATTTGGGCCTAATTATTGATATTTTCCAAGATTCTGGAATAAGACAATAAGACAATGAAAAATTAATTACATAACAGAAAATTGACAAGAAAAATTCAATATTTAATTTAATAAAACNTTACTATTACTATTACTATTACTATTACTATTACTATTACTATTACTATTACTATTACTATTACTATTACTATTACTATTACTATTTGTTGAGTATTTAACAGAAGAAGGGCTACATACAAAAGGTTTAAACTTAACAAACTTTAATTAGAAGGTAATAACAGTTATTTACATACTCACTGCATCCTTTACTTACTGCATACATACATCCATGTTTTTATCTGCACGTTGAGAACTGTTGTCAAAGCAACGAGGTTGCTATCGTCATTTGCACCTGACATTCCCCGTCTCAAATGATAATTTCCTTTATGTTAGCTATTCTGCAACAGTTTGAGTGCTTCTGTGGTGTGAGAGCTTTTGCTAGGATATCATCGGTCATCAAGTTCATTTTGGTGAACTTTATATATATTTCTCCGCTGTCTAGTACTTCTCTAATGTAATGATGTTTTATGTCGATGTGCTTGGTTCTCTGATTGAGCGTTGGGTTCCTCGCTATTTTGTGTGCTCCTTGGCTATCGCATAGTATCATTGTAGGGTCGGCTATAAGTTCCTTTAGGAGTTTCCTCAGGTATATTGCCACCTTAGCGGCTTCTGTCAATGACATATATTCCACCTCCATTGAAGATAGGGCTATTGTTCATTGCTTTCTGGATTCCCAGGTGATGGGTCCTCTTGCTAATTGAAATATGTATCATGTATATGACCTCCTATTATCTGTGTTAGATCCCCAGTCTGAATCAGTGTAGCTGATGAGTGAGCTTCCAGACTGCTTGTACATGAGTCCTATGTTTTGAGTTGTTTGCAAATATCTTAATACGTGTTTTGTGGCTCTCCAATGTGCTTTTCCAGGGTTTTCGTTGTATTGGCTCAAATAGCTGACAGTGTGAGCAATGTCGAGTCTTGTCACTATGGATAGGTACATGAGTGAGCCTATAAGCAAGTGGTAAGTATATTTGCTCATTTCTTTCTTTTCTTCTTCAGTAGTAAGACACATTTCTTTGTTTAGTTTTATACTGACATCCATTGGTGCGTTCGCGGGCTTGGCCTCTTGCTTATTATACTGCTTCAATATATTTTTTATGTGCTTCTCTTGGGACATTGTTACTTGGCTGCCGTATTCGGTTGTATAAATTTCATTCCAAGGCAGAAATGTAATTTCCCAAAATATTTCATATCGAATTCTTCTTTTAAGTCTTCTTTCAGCTCTTGATATTGTTCCGGGCTACTTGTGGCTATTATCAGGTCGTCGACGTATACTATCACTATGACTTCTCCTCTTGGTGTTTTCCGGTGGTAAATACAAGTATCGGCATTTAATGCTTTCATGCCCATGNATTTNAGCTTGTCNTCAAGTTTTTTGTACCACTGGCATCCTGCCTGTTTGAGTCCGTAAATAGATTTTTGTAGTAGGCATACTTCATGTTCTTTTCCTTTTTGTTCAAATGATTCAGGTTGTTCCATGAAGATTTCTTCACCCAGATTCCCATTTATGTAAGCCATTTTGAAGTCTAGCTGGTATAACATTAATTTTTTCAACACAATAGGCTAAAACAGTATGTATTGAGCTCATTCTAGCGACTGTTGCAAAAGTGCTGTCCAGAGATGTTTTGACTGTGGGAGTGTCGGATTCAATGTTTTGGGTATCAGCCTGTCCACTCAGATTTGTTTCATCGGTAGCTTGATTTGTGTAATTGCTTAGTTTTGGCCTTCCGGGTTTGCCTGTCTTTATTTTGGCGGGTCTTCCTGGTTTTTTGGGTTTTCTACTGCCTTCCTCCTCTTGTTTGGGAGTTTGATCATGAGTTAAAGGGTGTTGATCGGCTTGCATGTGTGCCCCCTCTCGCTTGGCATCCTCTCCGGCAGTAGGTTCATCAATTGGGTTTTTTGGTCAAAGTTGTTCAATTTCATCTTCATCATTATGTGCTCGTAGTTTTGAATTCATCGATGAATGTTACATCCCTACTCGTTATCACTTTTTGATTTTTGTCATCCCACAATCGGTAAGCTTTGCATTTGCTCGAGTATCCTATTAGTTTGCATTTGTGCAATCTCTGCTTGAATTTGCCTTTTTGAGGTTTTTTTGTTCAGGTAGTAAGCTTTCTGTCCAAAGGTTTTGAAATGTATCATATGGTATCTTTGTTTTAAGGAGTTTGTTGGGCATCTGTTTTGTATGTACGTTGCTGTGTTTATGGCTTCGTCTCAAAATTTAGTTGGCATTTGTGAATGCATTAATAGACATCTGGCCATTTCTACCAGTGTTCTATGCATTCGCTCTGCACGGTCATTTTGTTGTGGCATGTAGGCTGCGGTGCGCTGTCGCCGTATTCCCATAGTTTGTAGATATTTGTTAAATTAGTTGTTAAGATACTCCAATCCATTGTCAGTTCCCAAGATTTTGATTTTTTTGTTTATCTTATTTTCGATCATTACTTTATATTGTACAAATTTGTCTTTTACTTCGTTTTTTGATTTCAGGAAGTAGGTGTCAACGTACTTGGATTTGCCATCTATGAAAGTTACGAAATATAGTGTGCCTCCAATTGATTCACAACACATCGGTCCGCATATGTCGGAGTCAATTATGTTTAATAGTCCAGTGCTTTCGTATTTTAATTTTTTGGAAATGGTTTTGCTGTTTGTTTACACTGGATGCAGATTTTGCAATTTAGTTTGGGGCTTTTAGGGTTAAATGATAGTTCTCAGATCATATTGTCTTTTTGTAGGTTTTTAAGATCCATTTCATTTAAGTGACCATATTTGAGATGCCATTGATGCATTTTGGTTGTTGTATAGACTTTTTTGGTTGTGGATTTTACTTAGTATATGTCTCCTTCTCTTTGGGCTTTTAGTAAGGTTCTTCCATATTGATTCTTTATTTTTGCATCATTTTTTTGTGAATATTATTGAGTTATTTTGATTTGAAGCTTTGGATACAGATATCAAGTTGGTTTTAAGTTCTGCCACGCATAGTACATTATTTAGTGTTGTAATTTGGGATTGGGTGCCACTTTGGACTTTTTGCAATTGGGTGCCACTTTGGACTTTTTGCAATTGGGTGCCACTTTGGACTTTAATTTGCACAGTTCCTCTTCCCATAACATTTGCCTGTTTATCAATGGCTAGTTTGACATGACTGTTGTTTATTTTCTCCATTTGTTCGAATTTTTGTTCGTCATAATACATATGGGATGTGGCTCCACTATCTAGGCACCAGGTATCCTTTGAGAGGTGTTAGCTATCACTTGCCATTGCTGATAAAGCTGTATTTCTATGATATTTGTTTTGTTTCATGTCATTTTGTTTTTTCCTACATTCTGATGCTTTGTGCCCCAATTTTTGGCAATAGTTACATTTTATGGGGATGGCGGGGTGCGGTAATTGTCCACATTGCTTTTGCTTTGGTAGTGCATGGGGAGGGGTGCCCTTTCATATATAGAGTTAGAGTAATGAGCTTGTGAGCTGTCAGTTTGATCGTTTTTATCTTTTCTTGCATTGTATTCTTCTATTAATTTTATTTTAAGTGCATCAGGTTTTGGTAATCTGTCACGTGATTCAATTGCTATCCGAAAATTTTCATATGTGTCTGGTATGCTATAGAGTATTATAAAATTGCTAATAGATCATTTCTTTTAATTTGTCTACAGTATTAACTTGTTCCGTGTTTCATTTTTGTGAACAACAGTAGCTTTAATAAAGTGGCTTTCCTAGCGAGTCCTTTAGATTCGAATACTTCTTTTAACTTTTCCCAAGTACTTCAGGAGGTTTCCAATATTTTATGTGACAGAGTTCATTTGAATTATCGTGAGTATAATGTCTGCCGTTGCCTTTTGGTCATTTGTAATCCAATCTTCAATTTGTTTTTGATCCGTAGGTGTGTTAGTAATTGTTGGCTTTTTATTTAATCCGTTTACGTATCATCAGCGGTCGTTCCTGATTAGCAATGTTTGCATTTGTAGCTTCCAAGCGTCATAATTGTTCTTATTTGTCTCGGTTCCGAGGTCGAGCGGATTCGCCTCTGCTTAATGAACCGAAGGCATATGCTGAGGTGTACAGGTTCGTGCCTCAGCTTGAGCAGTTAAGGAATGGTTTTTTCCCTAGCTGTAACAGCTCACTTTGGGTTTTTCCAAGTACGCTGTCCTTGTTAACATCTTAGGAACATGTTTCTGGTGTATTAATTGTAAAAATTATATGGTGTATTTAAAATTGATTATCCTAAAAAAAAATACATCTCTTCTCCCGTTGGAGGGAGATTTATTTTTTTAAAAAAATAAAAATAATAATAATTGTTCTTATTTAATTTTGAAAATTGCATATTTTCCATTTTCTTTTGTAAGTTGAAAATATTTTTTTTTTTTTAAAGTTAGCATAAAACGCTTGTTTTCCAAGCTTATAAAGGCTGGCGTTTCAATTTCCTTCTTCTTGTTTAAAGTTTGAAAAAGTTTTTAATTTTACTTTCGATGCAGATTTAATCCTTATCCTAAGTCCTGGGCGCATAACCACATGTTGAGTATTTCGCAGAGGAAGGGCTACATACGAAAGGTTTAAACATAACAAACTTTAATTAGAAGGTAATAACAGTTATTTACATACTCGCTGCATCCTTTACTTACTCCATGTTTTTATATGCACGTTGAGAACTGTTGTCAGAGCAACGGGGTTGCTATGTCATTTACACCTGACACTATTACTATTACTATTACTATTACTATTACTATTACTATTACTATTACTATTACTATTACTATTACTATTACTATT
>PXIH01S0032828.1:23539-34321 GCA_003024985.2 Euperipatoides rowelli
TTACAAAAGTCAACATTTAAAAGAAATACATTATGATTTTTTTTTAAATAAATCTTTTTTATCTAAGCAAGTAATTCAATTTTAATTAAAAAGTTTTTACATTTCTGCAATCATATATTGGTACTGCAATCATATTTTATTCATAATCAAAAAAAAGTATGACCATTTATTATTTTACAAATTAATTTAAAAAAAAAAATATTAAGAAAAACCTGGTTCTTGATTGTTTTCTAAAATCACATTATACAGTACATTATAATCATTTATGCAAATTATTTCAAGAGAAATTAGCATACAATGAAATTAAATATTTTGTTTTATTAAGCAAATTTAAAGGCAACCTTCAAAGTCTATTAAACTATGCCAGCTTTACAAAAAAAAAAACTAATTAATAAACTGTAGCTATATTCTTGAAACAATCTTTATCTAATAAGATTTAAATTATTAAAAACATTATAAAATCTGTCCCAAAATGAAATTGTACCCATGTCCCGTAAATCTATTTTTTACCAAAGATTCTGCCAGCTTATCATGTTTCCATCCAAACTAACCAATATAAGTTGACTATTATAATAGGTAATAATATAAACAAACCCATTAGACTATTATGAAAATGTTGGAAATTATTTAAATACTGTCTCTTGTATTTTTAATGTGATTTCTTCAATTACCCAGTAATTCCTTTTCTTTTATCAGGATTAAAGTTCTGTTTGTAAAAATAAAAGTTTATTGAATTATGTACAAGCATTCTGTTACAGACAGATGCTTAATTACGGTATATAAATTTTAATTATTATTATATTTGCCATTACTAATGAGAATCTAGCAATTAAGTTCTAATACACAGTTATCAATAGCGAATCCAAATAGGCATTCACGATGTAGTCTAATAATAATCTAACATCAAGCAAGGGTATATATTCTTCACGTTAAACTGACAATCTTCCCGAGCTGCTAGAAGATTCTTCCCAAGTACCGAGACTGGCAGCATTCTAGTTAAGAAATTATAGTTATATGTCTACCTATTCAAATAGTGCTTATGTTTGATCAAGTAGACAATATTTTTTTAATCAGATGCTTCAATTTCTTCCCAAAGGCAAAATTCTTCCTGAGCTGTTTGCTCACGCTTTGGTAAGAATATACATCCCTGCCGTCAAGATTAAACAAATAAAAGATCGGAACCTGGAATATTCTTAACATTGTTCAGCTTCTCCAAATGACCATGGTTCAGAAGCAGATATTACCGTAATTGTCTGTCCCTATTCTGAAACACAATGTTGTAGATGTTTACTATGCTGGGATTAAATGTTCTAAAACCACGGAATTGTAACATCACCTTTTGAAATACTTTTTAAAATGGTACCGACTGCATGATATTAAATATTAATTTTTGGGTGTCAATACTAAATTTCCCCAAATATGTTCCATTTACTTTTTTTTTTTTTTAATATAAAACCCTATAATTCCTGCCATATTTATTAGTACAGTATATGAACTTTAAATGCAATGATAAAAATATTTGTACAATAAATAACAGGCAATTTTTTAGTTTCAATTGATATTTTTATTACCAGAAATGAAATGACAGATGCGATTACATATTACTGTTGAGGTCAGATTCCGTTATCTGCCCACCAATATGGCTGACGGTAGTAAGTTGAAATTATCTAGATTGGCGCTCAGCAAAAGATTATTTCACCCCTAGATTATCCTAGCGTTCAGGGTTACAGTAAGGTTAGGACTGTAAAGAAAATATACTAAAATCGGCGAGAAAAAATACTAATTCCAAATGCCACTATGTTTTAGTTGCCGCACAACTCCTGTTAATGATGATGGTGGGCAAATAACGGAATCTGACAACTGTGGGTTTGTCTTTTCACTTTTCGTGTTTGTATTATAGAAGTTTTTGTTGGTGGCCTTTTTTTAATAAATGCCATCATCGTTATTCTAGGATAATAGAATATGAAGTGTTAAAAAGAAAATATTACTATTTACTGTTCATTATATTCTTAAATTATTATCCAATAATAGCTGTAAAATCCAATTAGGAAACATCTTTTTTTGTGACTAAAAGAAAATCAATAATGGCATTATAAAAATAATGAATAGATTTACTGTATGTAAATCTAAACGCAATACACATTATAAAGTGTGTTCAATTTGAAAATATCCCAATAATTAAGTTAATTACAGTTAGCAATCTTCTTTTATTCAATAATGATGACGAATACTTAGAGCTGAAGACATAATAATGAAATCATAAAAAAATAACAGCTCCTCTCAAAGTAAAATACATTTTACTTATTTTGCTGTGACAGAAAATTGCAGAAACTTAAACCGAAAAAAAAAAAAAAAAGATAATTTGTTTGGATTTTAATAAGTTCTGGTTTCATTCAAAATTTGAGGACACATTTAAGTACTATGTGAATAACTACTACACTTCTCGTTCTAAAACTAAATGAAAAATTAAAGCATCATAAATAATTATTGTTAAAACACTGTTAGAAAGAACAAGTAGGCCTATAGACTGTGTTGTATGACAAAGAGTTACACATTGATAATACTGATGATGAGATAATAACCTATTATGACTTTGAGGATGACAACTCCTTGTGTTGCTAAGGGAGGACATGGATCAGAAAACTGAGGGACTGTGCAAAAAGTTGATGAGTAAAGAAAAAAGTGCATTGAGCGGGCGATGGTCTAGGTAATTTAAGGGGGGAAAATCAGTTAACAAGAAAATCAATCCCGCTGAACGGGTTTTTTGATGATATTCGGTAGCGCTACCCTATCGTGTAGGATAGCCTAAGTGCTGGGCAATTTAATTCTAATAAATAATGCCTAAAATTTGTTTTTTAAATAAATAGGCTATTATACAATGCTGTTCAAGTAACCATACACACATTTCATTCGTTCAAGGGGGTGGAGAATGGCACCCTTGTTCTATGCCACGCTAGTAAACCTTAGATTTATCACAATGCACTGCAAAATGTACACTTGTTTTGGCTAGAATCATAATTCTTTAAAAGTCTGCTTTTCAACATGACACATATTTTTAGTTACACGGAAACACTTTCCTGAACCTTAGATGGGGGCGCTGTTGCATGGCACAGCTTGAATTTCTTTCAGAGTGATCAAAAAGCTGAATTGTGGTGGCGGAACTCTTCTTTGACGATGGCGCACTTTACCTAACTTTGGCCAAGAAATTGGACACCCCTTGACGGCAATATATGCAATTATCATGATAAAGAAGGACAACTTGTGTCCTTCCTGACCGCATGGAAGGACACTTAAAGAAGGACTGTCCTTATTAAATGAGGACAGTTGGATGTCTTAATTATGATTAAGGATGAAGATTGAAGATGTATCACAAAAATATAAATCATGGTTATTAAACTACTGTATAGCTACCGCTATAGTCTAAGATTCCGAGAATTTTTTTTTTTTTTTTAATGAATTTTAAATATTTCAAGGGAAATTATCATTATTTTAGGGGGAAAGCATGATTTAACCCTTACGGTCCAAAGTATAATAGTATTTCCCATAGCCCTCAAGCAATATTTTTATGTACGCAATCTACACAGCATTTTAGTATTTTCAAGAAAATGAGAATGAGGCATCAAAATCATTCATCCTGTCCTCATTCTAAGACCAATTTTGTTCTACTAGCGTCTAGGTAGCAAACTGAATAGCAATATTTCTAAAATATTAGCCAATCATATTGAATTCAGAATGGATGAAGGGTTAAGCAAAAATATGTTTTAATTTTAGCTAATCCTGCAGAGTGGATGAAGGGTTTAGCTAAAATAAGCTAAAACATATTTTTGCTAAGCCCTTCATCCATTCTGCATTCGATATNGCATTTTACGGTAGCCTATGTGGTTTAGTTCCAACTGAATGTTTAAAGTTGGTTATTTCTATATCTGCAAAGGCTAGCTTAAGGCGGAGCCCATCACAAACCCTTTAATATGAAAATAGGGTTGTCTGTTAAATACATTTGGGGTGCAATAGGTGCATGTGGAAATTAGTTTGGATAAGTGAGGCAGGCTAACTAAATTGATGTAATGTGTAAGGCTAATAATCTCTATGTGGGAATAAATATGTATTTTTCTAAGCTCAGAAATTAAATGTTATGTTTTGATGTATAGTATATTGTATATAGGCCTACTGAGTGGTATATAGGCTAATAGAAATAAAAAGTTTCAACAGCCCAAAAAAAAAAAATTCTCATACATTTTGATAACCAATAGTTTTACAATTTAATTTTCATTTCCAATTGTCAAAATATCTCTTCATCTAAAGTCTTAAATCCTTCCCATTTAATAATAGTGAACAATTTACAAAAAAAAATAAAAAAAATCTAAAAAGAATAAAAGCTTTTTGCACTTTACCACACCCTATTCTATGAGGAAGGCATAGTATTTCTTATAATAGGACCACACATGCAACCGCCATAGCATAATTACTTTGTAAAGCTCTACTTTAAACAACATCTGTAATTTCTAAAATAAGGTAAACTCTCTATATTATATAAAATGAAGGAAAATGATTAAATAACAATCAAATAATTTGAAAATTTATTACACAAAACACTAGTTTCCTTTTCCTTTTTCAAAATATAAAACTGTGCAACTTTTCAAAATAGTTGAAACCAACCGTAAAAAGTCTATTTTATTATTATTGTGACTTTAGCCAAAACTAACAAATTTAAAAATATTGCTGGTATTTTTGCAATTGGAAGGAAATGATTTTTCAAAGTGAACAAAACACATGCATCTGAAAATGGAATATAACAAACTTTTAAGAAGTACTGTATTCCTGAACAGAGTTTATCTAATTTGAAACTGGAATCAAACGTAACAGATTTTAACATACGGATGTGCTTATGGAGATATGAACTTAACATTGCTTCAATGTAGTGAACTCACGCAAATGGGATGCAACCATACACTGTGATTGTGAGCAATCTCATAAGTACAGAGTTCACAATGTCCTTCGCAATATGCTTGATGTTTCGAACAGGCCGGAATAACAGATGTGTAGACTGCAGACATTCACAAATTCAACGTTTATGCAGTCAAAGTTATTTTAACCTAGTCACTAGAATAAACATTTATTAAATTATATAAAATTTGTTATTTAAATAATAAAAATGGAAACAATATATTTAAAATCAATAAGGGTAGGCTATGTTTTTAAAGCTTTTTTTTTTTTTTTGTTAATCAATCACATTGAAGACAATAAATTATAAACCTGTGGAAAATTAGCAGCATTTAGGATAAATAATAATTTTACTGATTGATTTGAAGTAAACTGTAGCATAAGGAAAGGATGCTGGTAGTCTCCCACATTTTTCAACATATAGCCTACAGTGAAGAAATTATACATAAAGCACTAAATGACATTGCCGGAATAAAAATAGAAGGAAAAAAACTTCAATAGAATAAGGTATGCTCCAGGGCTCAAAAATTCCACTGGTCCGAGGTCCGGGACTCTCTAATCCATGAGTCGGACTAGTTAGTTTACTCACGTTAGTAGTCCGGGACCAGNAGCTAAAATAAGCTAAAACATATTTTTGCTAAGCCCTTCATCCATTCTGCATTCGATATGATTGGCTAATTTTTTTAGCAATATTGCTATTCAGTATGCTACCAAGGCGCTAGTTTTGGTTCTCTCTAAAATGTTTTAATACATGTTAGATTTCTTATTTTTGAAGCAAAGACTAGAGAGCACTTTCTAAAAAGTATATGATACAATGGACCATAATCCATAAATGTGAACCTTTTAATGTCTAAGATGATAATTAATCCAGGATGAGTTTTTTTTTAAAAAATCACTATTAAAAACAGTAAGATCAAGAAAGCTAAAAATTTAAGCTAATTATTTATCCCAATCCCCTTTTTATTTTAAATATTCATTCAATCTATTTATTGGTCAATAGAAATAAAAAATAAAGGCTGCAATTGAAAATGCAAATCTTGGTGGCATTCTATGAGAATAAGTGCCAGTGATGATTTTTACAAATATTACTGTGAATCGTCCCTATTTCTCGGTCTGTTTTGCATCATGTGTTGTTTGCTAAAATGCATATCTCGTAAATTTATATGGAAACACTTATAGTGGCTTCTAATCCACTGCTTAGCCCACTTTTTTATTTTCCAGAGGATTTAAGTACATTGCAATGATGATTGATCTGGAATTTTTTTTTTTTTTTGGCCGAAGAAAGTGGTCCATGTGTGGAATAAATTGTTACTTGTTCAACTTTATAGTGCCTTGTTTTGTTTGCGGTGTTTGTAAAATACAGACACTGCAGGTAGAGAACCNCAATAATTTTAAAGACCTGAAATGGGCTTGCAAAATGCCAATACAAGGCGAGTGGGAGGAGAAACGTTAAAAAGAGAGATTGCCTTCGTAGTCCAGGACCACTATACCTCAAAAGAATTTTTCGAGCCCTGTGCTGATGATATTGTCATTCTTATGAATTGGAAAAAGTTTTGCTAAAGATTAATATAATAGGAGCACAATCAACTGATGCAATTTTGCTTTATACTGTAGCATATATATCATTTTGGAAGGAGCCGTTTTCTGTACTGGTCAGGAAACCCCCTAAATAATGCATTGTTTGCATCACCCTATCTTATTTTTGCCTAACTACATTATCTTTCCTTCTATTTCCCTGGAATCGTTGATCATTACTTCACATTTGGAGATATTCAAGGACGTTCCTGTTGATTGAAGGTTAGGGGTGAATTCCTTAATAAATAGCTCTGGACAGGTCCACTAAGTCATTTGCAATAATTATCAGATCATCTGCATACGGTAATAGTATGGGGGATGTAATATGGTCCTTATCCTGAAAATGAAATTTCCCTAGTATATTCTGAGTAAATCAAAGAAAATTTATTTTCCATAGGAAATCATGGCTAAGGCTAAGGGTAAAGAAAACAAAAACAGCATTTATTTTATTCTACTAACAATCATGAACCTTTTAGAAGGTTAATTTGTTAAAAACTGTACCAATAGATAGCCGTATGGTAAAAATTTTTCAGGGGGGGGAACTACAGAACTTCAACATTTTTAAAAAGGGGTTACAAGGTATAAAACATTTCAGTGAGGGGAGGGGTTGTAGCCTACCCCCAACCCTCCCTGTATGCCCTGGGTTCTGGCATAGAAATGGATTTGAAGTTAGGCCAATAGGTATTCATAGAGCAGGTAAGCAGGGGTTCCCAACCTGGCGCCCGTCGACCAATTTATTTGTGCCCACCGCTGTTCGACCATAAACAAAAGCTTGTTTGTGTTAACTTGCAGCGCCCGGATCCCATTGATTTAGATTGTGAGTGGTTAAACAACTTATTTTAAGCAATTGTTTTCTTGTAAATCGACCTCTTTAATTCCACCTTTTGTGCTAAGTTAACGCAGACAAACTTGAGTGCAATGCACGCAGATGGCCAAATTGAGTAGTGGTGGGGATAGTTAGAGAATTGTCTAAATACAGGCGATACAATCCAGATTCTACTGCGTTTTTGACATCTGGGCATATAATTTCATCATTACGGAAAATATAGATGGTGCCCGCCACCCTACCGGTATTTTAGAACGTGCTCTAGGGTACAAAAAGGTTGGGAACCCTGCCATAGAGAATTTTGAGCAATTTGAAATAATTGTATTAATCCTTCTCCGACTACCATAACATTAGCAAAAGTAACAATTGCTTTCTCGTTATTTTAATTCAAAATAATACACATGTAATTTATATATATTTTTTTTTTGACAACCGAGTTATTTAAACAAATGAACATTTAAGTTGAGAAGTATTCGTAATACTTAAATCATGTTTTTCTAAAGACGTGTAAATTAAATTTGTGGAAATCGAGAATGACCTGTACAAGCGAAATCTATAATGACAATTATAAATAGATTTAATATTAATATGAAGTTTGTTATGTAAATCTGGTCAGATTCTGTTATCTTCCTGCCATAATTAACGTTAGGAGTCCCGTGACAACTAAAACGTTTTTTTCTCACAGATTTTAGTATTTTTCTTTACAGTGCTATCCTTACCATAACCCTGAACCCTAGCATAATCTAGAAGTAAAATAATCTTTTGCTGAGCACCGATTTTAATCATTTTAATTTACGTCCGTCAGCCATAGTGGTGGGCAGATAACGGATCTTGACCGTAAATTTTACCATAATGAATCAAATATAATAATTCGCATAAATACAAAAATTGCTTAGTTGGTAAAACTGAAGTAAAAATAAATAAATTTAACTGTAAAAATATCACTCATTTATTTAGAAGTCACATGATACATCATGTAATTCATTTGAAGAGTTTACGATGTAGCCTACAATTCTTACAATAAAGATTTCATTATTCAAAAAGAAAATGAATAATGCTCTGACAATTTTCTAAAAGTTGGAATACTTCCATGAGGAAAAATACACAAAAAACAAGGTTATCGTGTAAATCGAAATAAGAGAAACTATTTTGTAGTGTAATGTTTAAATTGTTAAAAAGAAAAAAAGAAGCTCATAAAAAAAATGCCACTTTTTAATTTTCCCCAAATTATTTCATCTCTTATCATAGGGTTGGAGCATACTAGTAGGAGTTAGGGTTCAGGGTAATGTTAGGACTGTAGAAATAAAATAAGGTTGTTATCCATTTCAATCATGGTAAATTAATNAATATTTGATTTTTTGTTTTTCCACTCTGGCACATTTATAAAAAAAAAATTCAAGATTCTTTATATCAATTATTGGTACATATTGCAACCAGAAAAAGACAGTGTTAGAAAAATTCATTAATTATATCACGTAATATGAAAAACTTTGATGTGCGGTATTACCCGCTGCGCGGTATTACCCCCACTTCCCCTAGTGGTTTCAAACTGCAATTTCGACCCGGCCTGTGCGGACCTGTCTGGACATATTGTGCTTTTGGATAAATCGTGTGTATGAAGGAAATCATTTTGAGTGATGGTTGTACAGACAAAGTTGCTACAAACTGTTTGTCAAACCCATCATGATATGTAGGGGGGCCTTTATACAGTAGCCTATGAGTTTGTGTTAGAAAAAAAAAATATTATAGGCCTACCAAGGGTATAAATCTAAACTCAACTCTTCACAACATTTTATTGTATAAAACCATGTAATAAACCTCATGATTATAAAGGATGGGTACCGTACATATTATAACAAGATGTGTGTTATATGCAGGCAATTACTGTAATTGTCTTTCTAAATGAAAGAATATTCAATGATAGAATCTTTCCAAATCTCTAATATCTTTACAGTATTTCTAACCAAATTATTTAATAAAAAAAAAAGCAAAGAACATTAACATCTCTTGTTTATTCACTTTATAAGACTAAAATGTTGCCTCACTGAGTTTTAAAAGGCTAATATCATCCTCCCTTTGAGGAGGTCCATGATGAATTTATAACTCAGACGGTCTCTCTAGCAAAGGATCAATAAGAGTTGTTTGTCAGATAGTCATGTAACAGTAATATAAGTCTGACATTTTCTATTAATAAACATTTTTTTTTAATCCAGCACAGAAAAAGATTAAAATTAGAATTTACTAATCATATTGATAAAATAACTTCAGAATGACATTTTTTAAAGACTACAAAATAGCTTAATAATGAAACATAAATGTTAAAGTTCAAAAAATAAGATAGTGCCAAGGAAGAAGTGGGTGGGGGGGGGGGATAGATTACTGAAATTTTATTTAAAAATATTTTAGTTATTTGCCATACTTAGCCAACAGCAATTCAGGTCTGATGCTTCTCAAATCAATGAAATCATAAAAAAAATATCATCTAAATATGACACAAATTATTAATTATATAGCCTATAATACAATAGAATGCCGATCAAATGCGCATATGATTTATCATTCGGTTGTGGGGGCACGATACTAGTGAACTTTAGATTTACACAATGCACTGCCAAACTGACCAGACTCACTTGTTTGGAGAATCATAATTTTTTTTAATGACCTATTTTTCAAAATGGCACACTTTTTTGGATTACATGGAAACACTCTCCTGAACCTTAGATGAGGTAAAAACTAAGATGTGCTGTTGCCTGGCACTTATTTGGGTTACATATAAACACTCTCCTGAACCTTAGATGAGGTAAAAACTAGAGGATGCTGTTGCCTGGCACTTATTTGGGTTGCATGGAAACACTCTCCTGAACCTTAGATGAGGTAAAAACTAGAGGATGCTGTTGCCTGGAACTTATTTGGGTTACATATAAACACTCTCCTGAACCTTAGATGAGGTAAAAACTNTTTTTTAGGAAGACAGGATCCCATCCCCCTAACCACCTCCTTAGTATGGGGAATATATGTTCCTGTAATTTTAACTGCAAAAAATTGCAGAAAGGAAAATAATATTCTGTGGCTGGGCTCGTAATAGATTTAAGGAGTACCTAAAAGTGGGCATCATAAATTCCCATTTGACGACGTTTTTAACATCTGCGCATTTATTTCAGTCATATACACCAAATGGCCGGAAATAACTCCAAATTATCGAAACCAATTAAAAAAAAAGGATTAATTTCACTTCTAGATTATCATAGGGTTGGGGCATAGTGGGTTTAATACATAGTAGGAGACTAGGAGTTAGGGTTCAGGGTAACATGAATGGGACTTAATGTTACCCGTTTCTAGGCTCGCATGATTTTTAAGCTACGGTATAAAATTTATTTAAAATGTTGGAATTGATTAAACAAGAGACACCAAAATACTTTTTTTTAAATAAAAAAAAAAGG